>WKFP01015121.1:1047714-1068995 GCA_011057875.1 Pterocles orientalis
GGGGACCCTCCCCTGTCCCTCGGGGGGGACGCAGCCGGTGGGAAGGGGCCGCAGATGCGGTTTTGCCGGTTCTCCAGCCGGGTGGCCGTGGTGCCGGTACCCGAGATGTCCAGGGGGGTTTTGCTTCAATTTCCTCCTCTGGGCCAGGGAGATGGGGATGTTCGAAGGTAAATTGGAAATTCGAAGGTAAAGCGCTACGTGCACTGAGGAATGTAACTTTAATTTTCATCCGTATTGCAAATGCGTGAGGCTCTGGTACCTGTTCTGCTGTCAAACAGATCTCGGGAAGGAAGGGGGGAGAGGAAGGGGTCAGACTTCAGCCACAGCAGGAAAATAAAGTGGAAGAGACGTGTCCAAGAGAACAGCCTGAAAGCAATTAGATGCTGGCAGCAAGATGCCTTTTGCTGGGTGTTTGCAGGGGACATCTGCCCCCTTATGTGAAGTGTTTTTGGGGGATGTCTGGATGGAAACTGGATGGTGGGAATGCCTTCCTGGAAAGAAAGGAGGGGGGGGGGAGACTGTCAGGGCTCCAGTGCTTCAAGTGGCCCTTTTCCACGCCAGTGTCACTTCCCTTCGGTTCAGTGGCAGTGCTTGTGCCTCAGCCTGGGCTACTTTCCCAGGAGTGTGTCTGAGTGGTGCTCAGCACAAGGGGATCCTGATCTCGAGGCCTTAGGATGTTACCGTGCACTGGATTATAAATACACTCTCGCGTTCCCACTCTTTCTTTCCGTCCTAGCCTCTGGTTTGTGAATAGCTGGTTATAAGGCTCATATAAAATTCTGTTTTCTTTTACAGCTCTTCTTTTCTTATAAATGATGGTTTTTGTTGCATGCATTCAGCTTTGTTGTCCTATGAAAGGCTTGTTACTCTGGATTTGAGAGATTGCAACAAACTCCTTATCCTTTTCTTAAAAATAATAAATATTTGCTATGTAATTAAAAAGCACTATTTTCCTGACGCTCAAATTTTAACTGTGGCCTCTCCTGGGTAAGCAGAACTGTCACTGAACTTACGCTTCCATCCACAGAAGGGTTGTAGGGTATTATTTATGAACTGTGCTGTGGAGAGTCCATATCTCATAACTTAGAGGGCCATTTGTGACAGGTTGCTTTTGGCAGCTCCGGAAGATTTACTTGCTGTCTTGGGTTCCTTGCCTCTCCTGTTTGCATGGAGAGCATCACTCCAGCCTCAGGGCTTTCTGGTGGGAGGGCTGGTGCTCGGAAGGGTCCTGCTTTGGGTCCTGGCAGTGGTGAGCAGGGAAGGGCAAGTGGAGAGGATTAAGCTCTTGAAGTAGGGGCAGAGTTGTTCCTGACCCTGGGAACACCTTCTCTGTAGGAGCGGTTAAGGATGCAGAATAACACGGGATGTGGAGAGTAAGGCTGTGAGGAGTTGGGGTGGTGGAAGTGTGCAGGGTGCTGAAATAATCAAGAAGCATCAGGCTGGGAGATGCTGCATGGAGATGGAGAGCCGTGGGATGAGAGGTTACGTTTCTAACACAGCACCTCTGTGCAAGGAAGAGGGCAGGTCTACATGTGTGCAGCACTGGGATTTTTCTTTCAATGTCCCTGGATGTAGCTTGAGTTCAAAGTGTTTTTGCTCAAGTGTGCCCATGCCTGGTCCCTCCGGAGTCTGTGAAGGAAAGATTGTGTCTGAACACGTCAGGGCACTCTCCTTCCAGACCTCTGGGGCTTTGTGCAGGTATCTCGCATCTGAGCATCAGCTGATGTGCAGCAGGGATGGAGACAGCACTGGTCAGGGCTTGGCAGGCTCACACCCTTGTCAGGTAGCGCTGCCCCAAAGCCCCTCACTGGGAACACATCGATAAGAGACTGCAGAGGGTTGGGAGAGTGGTGTGGCGGGAGGTTTGGTGGTGCCTGGATACATGGAGGGGTGAGGAATGCCTCCTTGCTGGCCCCGGTGCTATAATTTGATGCTCTGAAATACGCATATAGGAAGGAGGAGGCAGCCAGAATTTGTCCCAGCTTTATTCCTTCAAGACCTGCGTGTGCCAGATGCCAGCACGAGGGAAAAAGAATTTCACTCCTTAAGAATAAGAGGCCAGAACATGCTTTATTTCTTCTCACGTATTGTTATGTTTGGATTTTTATGTTGGTTATTTTGGCAGGCACATGATTCATATTCCTTTTCCCATCTGTCCCGGGTCCCCCACTGTTGTCAAATGTCTTCCTGTTTCAGCAAGACTTGCAAAAACTTGTGATGAAGATAACTCTTGCAGCTGGCAGTGTGGGAGAGGAGGTGTCCTGGCTTGGCTCTTGGAGCACAGGTTACATTAGGAAGGTGGATGGTTAGGAAGATTATAACCAGCCTACAAATGTGTTCACATTATCTCTGAGCATCCATGCTGTCCAGTCTTTCTATTCATCACCCAGCTTCGGGAATAAAAATAGATGTATGGAAAAACCTATATAAGCTGCAATCTGTGAACAGCGCTACGTAACCTGGGAACCGAAACGCTTTCTATAGTGGAGCTCTCTGTTCAGACGTTCCCCGCTCTCCTCCTTCCTCCCCTGCCTTTCTCTTGACACAACTCCTGTATTTTACCATCACCATAAGCAGAGCCAAGAGCTGGCTCCCCTGTGCTGCCAGGGTGATGCAGCCCAGCCAGGAGCATCCCTGCACCCGGAGGGTGGGAGCTGGTGCTCTCCAGCTGCGCAGGGTGGGTCAGATGCAGAGCAGAAGGGAGGCAAAGCTGCCCGTCGTGTTCCCCACGCTGGAGCTGACCCCTTGTCTTGCACCAGCTCTGCAGCCTGGGTGTCCCTGGGGGGGCCACGTGCAGGTGGGTTTCTTTCCTTCCACAGTTTGTGACGGCTCGGTTCTGCTCTGCCGTCAGCAAAGTGTGTGCCTGAGGTTTGGTCACTCCTAACTGGCACAAAACAGCTGCTGCTTTTGGGAGGTATTTTAGGATTTCTACCCATGCCTTCACAAGGCAGAAGGCTGATCTCACGGTTCTCAGCCGCAGCGTTGTTACGTGCGGGGCTTTTGCGTGTGACTGAGCCACATGTAGGCTTGGAGAGAGTGTGAGAAGGAAACTGATCTGGGGAAATCAGTTCAAACGGTGCCTGTGCTTTTGGGAATTTCGATCTTAGCCCATGTGCTTACTACCTTCAACCTCAGAGATCCCAATGAGACACATGCACAGGTCATGATATTCATAAATTCAGAGTCTTATTTGACAGAAAATAAAACACAAGAACGGGAATGTACGAGCGTACATCTCTTCTTATAGGGTTCCTTAAAATAGTGGCTGGTAAAGCGGGATTTCTACTACACGTGAAGAATTGTATCTTTAGTCAGTCTTTGGTTAATTTAGCAGCTCGCAGTTTTATCAAATGGGGGTTATGTCTCCAGGAATTCCTCTGACACAGGTTTCCCCTGAGCCTGGATGGTTATCCAATGACAATTTTAAGAAAATCACAGCAAAGATAACTGACTGAAGATAGAAGTCTTGGAGAGTGTTAGGAAAAGAGAAGGCAAGAGTGTGAGAGAGCGAGAGCTTTCCTTTCTCGTGTGAGTGAAATGCAAAGGATCACACTGGTCCTTAACTGGTGTGGAGAGTGGAGTCAAGGTCCCTGGTGTCGGGGCTGGACCTGTTTGCTTTCCTTCCTTCTAGTCTTTCCTTCTACTTCTCCCCCTTTTGTTATGCGCTGACTCCATATTTCATAGAATCATAGAATATCTCGAGTTGGATCATTGAGTCCAGCTCTGTAAATATTTACATGCAAACCATCAATTCTTACGGAGTCTTTTTAGATTTACACGTGTTATTGGGGCAGAGAATAAGAGATTGCCGTGAATCCTGGGCTGAGTCAGGGGAGTCATAGGTGGGTCCTTCTCCTGGGAACACCAGGAAGGTGCCAGAGAGCCATCACCTTGGGAATCCCACCCAAAGTAGGGTCATCAAGAGCTACCAGCTCTCCCCAGCTCTCTCCAGGTATCCACAGAAGGAGACTGTGGAAGGAGAGCTGGATGGTGATGCACTCCCATCCCATGTCCATCATGGATACTGGAATCCCTGAGCTGGTGTGGGAGAGAGTCCAGTTGATTCAGAATCAGTTGGGACTGCCCTCAAGCCTGTTTGCTCTTCTTTATTGCTAACAGCTCCCCCAAACACAGTTGGGCAAGCTGTACTATTGAACCCTTGCAGCTTTGGATCTAGCCTCCAGCTTCAGCCAGCGTGGCTGTGGGTCAGCGGGTTGTGCAAGGCAAAGATACAACATCAATCACAGACTTGCACAAAGACTTTAGAAACCTCCTTAGCTTTGCTCGGGTGAGGTGTTATCAGAATTAGAAGAGGACTTTAAAAAAGAAAAAGTTTTGATACCTCTCTGTATAGTAGACAGGTATAGGTTGTTTTTTTTTTTTTCTAACTAGAAAAAATTATTCTCTAACTAGAAGAAATTATTCTCTTTTCTAACTAGAAAAGCTGCTGTGTGGTTTTTGGCTTGTTTGGGCTTTTTTTGTTTGGTTGGTTTGTTTTTCCTCCCGGTTTTGCTTAATCCCTTGCATGGCTGTAATAAAAGCGTAAGGGAACGTCTTGCCTCTCCTAGGCTTGGTGCCATCCACTCGCAGGGTTGGGATATTTTCAGGTGCTTGGAGAAGGGTTCTTATATATTCAATCACCTTGTGTGTAAAAGCTTGCAGAATGACCTGAGCGTTTATCCTCGGTGCTGACAGGATGCTGTGAAGCTGTTTGATTATATATTTATAACAATTATGCTGCTTGGCGAGAAAGACATGATGTTTTCCTCTCAGAGGGAATTTTTGCTTTTTTTTTTTGCCTTTTTCTGCCTGTGATTTGTGGTTATAGTTGCCTTTCTTTATCATTTTACCTTTTGTCCTGGATGTAAATAAAGAGCTCATTACAGCTAATCTCAGCGCAGAGGAATGCAATTTTTAAAGAGTGAAAAATAACTCCCATCTGTTAGATTTGCAGGAACATTTTGGGGGTTGCCTCCTACTTGAAAGGAAGCCAAAACTTATCTTGCTCAATTTAAAGTTTTCCTTGCAATATTTAAACTGGATTTATAATCATTTTAAAAAACAAACAGAAATGGAAATAGCTTTTCAAATTTATGTTTGGCCATGTTCTTAACGTGCTGGTTGCTAAAACCCGAACAGCTCTGTCATATCCTGACTGAGTTGAAATCCCACTACCAAATTCTATAGGAAGAGGTTTGAGACTTTATTCTGGAAAAGTAGCTATTTTGTGGTATATGGATTGCATTTCTGTATTTCCTGCCTGCTGGGGCTCCCTGTGCCCAGCCAACCAGCCCCAGAATGACTTGTTCCAAGAGAGCTTCAGCTGAAGTAGTTACTATTTAGGACGGGCTCAGAAGCCCAGTTTCCCATGGTGGGTACATCCAGCCCCATCAGCTCCAGTGGCTGCTGAGCTCAGGGAATTAATCTGTACTTTGCACTCACATGTTATCTTTCATCTCAGCATCTCGAAGCACTTCAGAGACATTAAGAGGCACAGCTGTGGTGCGAGGTGGGGAGAGGCTGTTAGAAAAGCAGCTGGGGAAACAGAGGCACAGATTTCAGCAGCTTCTGCTAATGCGCTGGGGTCAGGGGACAGCCCTTTGGAAGCTCTCTGATGCCTGATAGCAGGGAGGTGCTAATTTTTCATGTGCTACAGCTGGTGATCGATGCCTCTGCAGGTTTCATGTAGATTAACCAGGAACTCGTATTCCTACCCTAAACTAGTAGACTGTTGTAAATTCTTCAAGCTTCTCTAAGGAGCATAGTAAATGGCTGTGGCAGGAGCCCCGATTTCTATTTTTTTTTTCCCCTGAGGTTAGCCCTGTTGCAAAAGCAAATCTCCCAAGATACCAAAAGTAAACCAACCTCACCTCCATCCTACCATAGTAACATCCTGCGCCCCACCTACATGAGTTTACCTGCAATCTGTTGATTCAAAGCTCTGGGATCTGTGGGAAACGCTTATTCTGACAGTAAGAGGCGTACAAATGCACTCTAATACAAATAATGGGATTTGTTCTGCTGAGAAATAGCTGCCTCCCCCTCTTCCTTCAAGCCCAGACACCTCCCAGCCCTTGTTTTGAAGGAGGGATCCGGATAATGGGAGGAGGATGTATGTGTTGCTGCCCAGCGTGATAACGTTGGCAGGCTGTGAAGGGCTTGTCGGGCACCCAGCCTCTGTGAATGAACACTGATGTGCTGCTAGACCCCAAAAATGTGTTGCTCTGGGAAACTGATCTCCCTGCAGTTGAGCTGGATGGGGCTGATGTGTTGGGGTGACTGAAGGATGTGGTGAAACTCAGACTCCAGTGGAGTAACATCCCCCTGGACTGGGTTGCCTTTCCGCTGCATCCATTCTCCTGCAGAAATAGCTGCAGGATCAGTGCATTTACCTTTCTCCACCTTCCTTGTTCTCTCTCGTGTTGCTGTGAGGGCTTGAGGGAGCCTCTGTTTAATTCTGGCTTCTTTGGAGGTTGCACACACACACATACACCCCAACCTGAGGCCATGGAGAGGCGGAAATTCTTTTCTCTGGGTTTATTGGAGATAAACACAGGAGAGATGGGGAAACACTCTTTATCAGGGAGCGGAGTGAGAGGACAAGGGGTAACGGTTATAAACTGGAAGAGGGCAGATTTAGATGAGATATTAGAAAGAAAATTTTCACTCTGCTGGTGGTGAGGCAGTGGCCCAGGTTGCCCAGAGAAGCTGTGGATGCCCCATCCCTGGAGGGGTTCAAGGCCAGGCTGGATGAGGCTTTGGGCAACCTGGGCTAGTGGGAGGTGTCCCTGCCCATGGCGGGGGGGGTGGCACTGGATGATCTTTAAGGTCCTTTCCAACCCAAACCATTCTGTGATTCTTTTGAGTCCTCCTCTCCTCCCGTTGCACAGGGGAGCTGCGTCTTGGCATTCCAGCCCTGGGTTGTGGCTACCCAGGAAGGCAATGTTTTCCCCTTTCTAAGCTTTTTTTCCACCTCCATTGTCTGCCAGGTGCAGTGACTCTGTAGTTGTTGACATGTCAAAAAAGCAAAACTCAACCCAACTTTCCAAAGACGCGCTCGGTGATTGCTGCCTCTCGGTGCAGAGAGGGGAGCCAGCGCAGGGCTGGGGTGAGCGCAGATTTGAAGATGTGAAGGCATCTGCTACCTGCCATTGAAAGTGTTCAGAAATGAAAATTTTGGAGACTTCTCAGATTTTTTTGGTCCTTTGCAGCAGGGTTTTAACACGTCGCGGTGTATTGCCTCCTGTCGCTGCTCCTTGTAGCCTTTGGAAATGTCAGCAGCGCATATATTGCCTTTTGTTTGTCATTCAGCTGGAGAAATGAATTCATTGCCCTCGTGAGATCAATCATCTTCTCCCCAAATAATTAATATTGATGCCAATCGCAACATACCGCTGCCTGCAGCTCCCTCACAGCCTTCCTACTGTGTCGGTGCTGTGGGTCACCGAGCCGCCCTTCTCGCAGGAGGCTCCTGGGCTGGAAAATCCGGGGTGTCATCGCTTGAAGGTTGAATTTAGAGCTGCGCTGATGGGGTCAGTGCAGGTAGAGCCCCAGCAGCTTCCCTGGGATGGTGCAACCGAATATTGGCAGAAGGAAATGTTCGCGACGTGGGGAGGAAATGCAGTACACATGATGTAGGAAGGATTGTCTCATTATTTTCTTTTTTCCTCTTTTGTTTCTGTCTGTACTCAAGTTTTTCTAGTCCCCTTTGCAGAGTGCAGCTGTACTGTGCTGAGCGGAAAGGGGCAGGGGTGCAAAATAAAGTTGCTCTGATAGTCACCAGAGGACCAAGTGGGTGGTTGGGGAGGTGGAGGGCTGGGAGGACCTCTGGACAACTGCTTGTAAGTGGGGTGTTGTCCTGGGGGAGGTAGGTGACTCCTGGGCTTTCAGTGCCTTTGCTGTTCCTTTTTCTGTTGCTTTACGTTTTGCTGCGGGTTGATGTGTAAAGCACCCTTACAAAGCAGCCTGGCTGAGCTGGAGGAGGAGGGAGAATGAAGCATCTTCACATTGT
Organism: Pterocles orientalis; assembly: GCA_011057875.1. NCBI lineage: Eukaryota > Metazoa > Chordata > Aves > Pterocliformes > Pteroclidae > Pterocles > Pterocles orientalis. The sequence goes on from WKFP01015121.1 coordinate 1,055,726, forward strand.
TTGCTTTTTTCTTAGAAGGGTAAATGCAATTAAATTAACATGATTAATATAAGTGCCAGGTGTGGAAGCACTGTGTGTCCCGAACTTGAAAAATCTCAGCTGAGTTGCTTTTCCCCTTGAATATGTTGCTCATCCCAGGATAACCAGAGTCACCTGGGGAAATCCTCCTCTTGCGCTACAGGGAGAGTTGGAGAGCAGGTCTTTACCCTGGCAGGGTGTGGGTGACCCTGCTGGTGATGCTGGAGACATCGCAGCCTGCTTGGGGGGGTTTCTGGTGACAGCAGAGGAAAAGAGATGCTTGAAAGGGGAGTGAAAGACGGTGATGATGTGCTCTGCAGCATGGGTGTGCTTGGAGGCTTTTTCTTGCTCTGTTCCTCTCTGGGGGAAGGAAAAGGGGAAGATGTTGGCTGAATGTAGAGCAGCCATCCTGGGAATCTGGTCTGCAAGCACTGAGGGCTGCAAGAGGGGAAGATGAAGTGAAAGAGCAGGTGTGTAGCTGGCAGCAGGGCTTGAACTTAAGAAGAGAAACTCTTGGAACATTTTTTTGAGACTGAAAACCTATTGCAGCTGGGGGCAGCCCCCGTTGTGACGGTGGGGACGTGCTGTTGGGCTGCAGAGCGCTGGCGCTGGGCTTGCGGGGAGACACCTCTCCTGGGAAAGCTGCTCTGGGGTTCAGGAGTGCCAGGATGCTCCTGTGGAAGGCAATAAACCCGTTTGATTAACCTGCTCGAGCCTACATCGTGTTCTCTGGATTCAGAGACTGGGGCTGAGCTAGCGGGGGGTTGCTGCTGTGCAATCTGTTGCACAATGTGGATGTGCTGCTACATCCCCAGGGACTCCCCCTTAGGGAGGGTAGTGGAGTTGCTCACATCTAAAAGCCATTCAAAAGGTCAGGAGGTCCAATGTGTAAATTAAATTGTTCTCAGATGTCTCCAGGTGCTCCACAAGAGCTGATCAGACCTCTTCCCATAGGAGAGGAGATTTACTCTGGGTTCCTTAAGTCTCCTCAGGTCTTTGAGCCATGTTGGCTGCGGATTTTTTTTTTTTTTTTTTTTTTTTTTTCTGTGCAAAGATGAGTTTGTCAGTTTATTTTCCGCTAGCACAATACGTGGGTATTTCTCAGAGCTCTCCTTTCGCTGTAACACCGCCGTCCAAAATAGAAATATTGTGTGTGCCTTCGTGGAAGGTCTCAGCTCTCTTTGAAGCTCTGTTGGAAGCTTTTCATTCCCTGGCTATTCAGACTTAAAAAATAGAATATCTTGGCTGGATACCTTTTGCTTGAGCACAGAAGTGCTCTTGTAGATTGCTGTTTGAACTGCTCGGTGGCCGGCGTGTATGCATTTGTAATCCGTGCTGTTTGCTTCCCTAGCTGCGGCTCAGCCTGCCCCTCTCCAGCCCACTCTGCACAGCTCTCGATGATGGTCCCAGCTGTTTATTTGTCTTATCCAGGTGTGCATGTATTTCCGAGAGCTGACAGATTACAGAACTGGTTTCTTTTCGATGTATGACATGCAGCGTGCTCTGCCTGCTAAGCAGCTGCCGGAGTAGGAGCAGCAGCACCCTGAGCTCCAGCAGAGCAGCGTGCGAGATCTGAAGCATTTCTGCTTTGCCAAGCCCTTGGAGGACCACAGGAGAACTGAAAAGCAAAGGAGGGGGTACTGACTACCTTCAGATATATTTTCAACCCCCCCTCACTTCTCTTCAGTGTCTAGATTCCACTTTTTTTTCCCCCCTCTTCTCTTGAGGGGGGGGAAAATAGCTGCTTCCTCTGAATTCTGGTGATTAGTGTTAAATCTGTTGAGCCCAAAGGATGCCAGGAGGTGGTATCTAAATGCCAAGAGCGGATCACAAATTCCCTGCCCAGCAATCGCCTCCGTGTCCCAAATGTTGGCGCTGGCAGAGGTGAATCTTGCGCTACCAAAGAAGCTCCCAGAAATGACTCGCTGTAAATTAATGTCTCCCTGTTTGTTTTTTTTTCCCCCCCATCCTCTGAGCTGCCCACGGGAGCTCTGGATCTTCTCTGAAGCTCAGCCTTGCTCCCGCGGTTTGTGCTGCGGCGTCGAAGGAGGAATGGGTTGGAAGCACCTCCTGGTGTGACTCTGGAGTGACACGCTGCTGCATTTGTTCATTTTACTAAATCCCCTCGTGCTGGGGATTTAGTAAAAGGTAATTATTAAAAAGCCAGCAGAGTGCCGCCCTCGGCCTGGATGTGCAGGGCGGGATGCCAGGGTGGGTGACATGCAAACGGAGCACCTCGGATGCTTGCTGTCATGTCCTCAGCTGGCAAAGAGCTGACTGAGCCACTAACCAAGAAGGGTGCTTCCAGGTTTTCTTGTTTTGCTTTATTTTTTCCCTTCTGGATACCCAGCAGACTGTGTGTGAGCACTGTACCTCCCCGGTGTCGGGAGCCAGTGCTTCCAGGTCCTGTGTGACAGTGGCCAGCTCTGGCCGAGGACAAGAGAGGATGCTTTGTACTAGTGATGGAGGAGACTCTCACAAGGGCAGCTCTCTATCTGACTCCCACTGGTTTAATTTTTTTTTCCCCCCTCTGCAAAAGCAAGAATTTAATATGTGCTGTGATTCTAGCTGGTGAAAACGTTCCAGTCTGCTCAAATCTGAAGTTTTCCTTTGGTTCTGCTGACATAAATTGCTTTTATAATAGAAATATTTCAGAACAAAATCCTTCCAGCCTGCTCTGTTCTCGTGACAGCCTGGTGAGGGCAGCTACCCTGGCCAAAGTGGGATTTCAGCATCGATCGTGCAGGTCCCTGCCTTGGATGTGTCACCATTAGATGTGCTGAGTGGGTCACACTTACACGTCCCGCGATGATGTCCCCGATTGCCGGCCAGGGCTGATTCCTGCTGGAATGTGACCTGCTGCCAAGACAAATCGGGCTCCCTGCCCTTGGGAGAGATGCGATGTTTTCCTGAGGATGGTGTTGGGGTCCTTTGCTGGTTGGTGTGCCTGGTGGGAAGGGCTGAGCGTGGCGTGGCATACAGGGAAAGTGCTCTGAGCCGCTCGTGGCCTTCATCATCATCGTCATCATCAAACTGCCGCCGGTTTGCTCCCTGTTCTGTCCCTGGAAGCTGTCTGGGAAGGAAAATTTTAAATCAACGTGCTAATTCCTCCTGGGGAGAAAAAGCTGGACATCTGAAACCTTTTGCCTGTCTTTCTGCCCGGAGATGTCAGTGTGACATCCCGTGCTCAGGAGGGATGTCCCAGGACCCCGCAGCTCTCTGCAGGAGCGGCTCCCTTTCGGGCAGGGGTACGAGTAGAAACGCTGGTGCTGTAGCAAAGGCCAAATGACCTCTGGAGGAGAGGCAGGGACAGAGAGACGCCGCACAAATCCTGGCTAAGTGCCACCAAGATGGTTCATGCTACAGTAATTTCCCGCTTTGTCTGACTTAGTCCTGCACATACTGAAAAGCCAAAGTGTTTCCTGGAGGGCTGAAGGGCCTTTTCCCACTTTCCATTAGTGTTTTTTCTATTACTTTTCTGCAGCTGCTTTTGCAGGCTACCCTTTGTCTGCTTTCTGGATTCTTTGAATTTATTTCGACTGTACATCTATTTTTCCCCCATAAGAAAACCCAGCGAACTCCTCGAGCAGCCTTTCCTGATGCTGCTGCGTGATGCAGGGACTCGGGGCTTGTGGGCACGCAGGGATGTGGCACCAGCCCGTCAGCCTGGTCAGCAAAGCATCTCCTAAGCTAGCCCACCCTGGTTTTTGCTAGCCTTCCTATGCCTGCATCCCTTTTCCTGGGGCCAGTCCTGTGCTCTCAAATGCTTTTGACTCAGAGGGGCTTGGGCCAGAATTACAGAAAGGAAAAAAATACGTAAAACCTGCTCTGGCCGGTGTTATTTTTTTTTTTCCTTTTTCTGAAACGGCGTTAATTTAAATGCCCTTTCAGCCAGAGCACTTAGTGGCAAGGTTTTGAAGGGTGTTTTTGTTCTGAGTGCCATAGTGTGACTTCTCAGTGAAAAGTAAAAGTCTGTCAGCTCTCCCTAGGTGCCTGTGGTTAGGAAGGACAAAGGCGTTTTCTTGGAAAATTGTTCTGTAGGATTGGTGCAGTGTCTTTGAGAATAGGTGTATGGCAGTTGCTTTGAGTGCCGCTCTCTTTGTTAATTATTTGACATCTGTCTTGGGTTTTATAACAGTTTGGAAAGTGCGTGGGCTCTGCAGGGTCCGCGCTGCTAAAGGCAGGAGTGAGCAGTTCCTTGTGCAGGTCTGTTTAGGGAGAGGGTGTTTTAATAAAAGGGTGTTTTACGTGAAAATATTTGTGGTTTCTTTGACATAAAGGCCACTTCTGGCTAGTATCAAATGAAAAACCAAACATTGTCACCACCTCCGCTTTTAAGAACAGGAGACTCTTCCATGGCCATGTTCCCCCCACCTTGCCTTTCGTTACTCCCCAGTAGGCAGAAGGTGAAAGTTTGAAGAAGAAAATGCTCAGGAAGAAAAAGGAAACAAATCCTGCTTTGCAACAAAATGAACATTTCAAAGAAGTTCCTTAATTCCTAGAATTTTTTATTTTGTTTCTGTCAACTGCTCTATGAATTATTACAATTAAAATGATAATTTCTGGAGGCATTAAGAACACCTCAGAGTATATTGGTCTCATGAGAAGTTCCTGCAGCACTGAGGATGTACCGGCGCTCTCCAGCCTTCTTGGCAGCTCTGACCTCCTGCTTTCTAGCTGGGATGTGATTTCTAAGCTGGTATGCTCTTCTGCTCGCTGATTTTATGCCTGGCTCCCTTTAGTATTTGCTTCTTATTTTATTTGCTGGTGTACTAGAGGTGAGGGCTGGGACCTTGTTGGGTGCGTGCAGCTGGGCGTCCCCAGCGCTGCAGCCTGGGGTTTGCCCCCTGTAGCCTCTGGCTCCTTGGGTTGCAGCCAGAGATGCTGCTGGTGACCCCGCGCAGTGATACCAAATTGTGCAAGGAGTTCATCAGGCACCGCTGGAATTGCATCAGATACAGGCCAAATGGCAACATGCTTCCTGCTGTCATGAAACGAAGAAGCAGTTTGCTGGAAAAGGCTGAGAAAATTTTTGGGTTCCTGGCAAGGCCAGGGTGGGTTGTAGTCCTGTGGCGTCAGCTTCTTGGGGCGTTGCAAAACCCACCCTCTCTCTCTGCGACCGAATGGGTGCAATGCTCTTTTCCTGGTGTCAGTGACGGAATTGCATTGTCCTCACCGGAGAGAAATGATGATATTGCGTGACCGCAGGGCTGTTGTGGGAATAGCTTTCTCTTTGGGGTATGTCGCAGATTTTGGGCTGTTTAGAGCAAAGCATCACCATGCTAGTCGCGCTAGTAAGTAAGAATTGGTCCATGTGCTGTGTTAGCATCTGATGGTTTGTACCACTGTGGCATGAATTGAATTTTTTGGAATAATCATATGGGAAAAATCAGGAAAGCAGCTGGACTGCAGAAGCCATCCTGCCCTACATTCCCCTCTTTTTTTCTTCAGTATGTGTGTGAGCTTTCCATTTCTTTAGCAAAGCAGGAGATCCTCTTCCTTTGTCTCGGCTGGCAAATGCTGGCATGGTCAGGGCATCCAGGAGGGTGTGATGTCTCCCCTTGAGCAGCCCTTGACTCTGTGCACGTGCCGTCCGCGGCCCCTTGTATTGTGTATGGTGTGAGAGCATCCAGGGCTGCGGTCAGCAGAGTCCCAGTCTTCAAATTCCCATCATGGAGAAATTGCTGGAATCTGACAGCCTCTGTGTCTGTCCATCTCTCTGCACTGATAAGATCTCCAGAGAGCCTGGAATGAACCAGAAATAAATCACGCTGTACATCTTGTTTCTTGTTCTACCCAACTCTAAAATCAGAATTTTCCTACTAGCAGGCAGAGCGTGGAAATCTCGGATACCTTGCTCATGGGAGCAGAGACTTGGTGGCTCTTTGAGATGCTTGAAAGGCGCGTGTTCCTGTGAGCATGGTTAATGGATGTAAATATTAGCTCGCTGCAGAGTTCATGTATCGCCGGGTGAAACGTAGTGGTTTATTTTGGCCTCGGGCCACAGAAATGGCCTTGCTGTAAATGAGAGAAACTCATCCAAAGTCAGTAGTTGTTCCTGCTTGCTTCAGGGCTGGATCTGGTTTGGCTTGTGCAAAATGCAGGAGAGAAGCGCTGGAAAATAAGAGTTAGGATACGCTGTGTGTTATCTAATGGCAAATGGAGAGGGAAGCACGAGGGATATTTATGATGGGAATGATCCCCCCACTGCTTACGCTCCCTCTCCTCCAGCATCCAAATTCCCAAAAATTCCTAAATTCCCGCCAAACGCACAGCATGTTGTTCTGTCTGTCTAATCGGATGGTGTAAAGATGTTTTATCATTCTTCAGCATTTCCAGAGGGCAGGAGCACTTGATCTGGAGTCTTCCTCCATGGCGTTGGGAGCTGGTGGTAGATGGCAATAAGGAAAGGTGCGGTTAGCGGCTGGCATTTCGGTTTGGATGGAGGAGGCAGGGCATGACCAGCCCTCTCAGTTGCATGCACCCCAGGGAAGAAAACTCACCTTCTTCCCAGCGTCCTACCCGTCTCTGAAGGCGTTACGGCTTCCGAGGCAGTCTGCAGCCCTTTGCGGGGACTGTGCTTGCTCTGGGTTTTCTTTGTCTCTCTGAGATGACCCCAGCAGAGGGAAAGCGTCGTACCGAGGCTTTTCAGATGCCAGCCTTGAAAAGGAAGGATGCAATGTCCGCTGCTGGGTTTGGAGTGGTACAGTTCACACATCCCGTTCCTGTTATTTTCGGCGATCTGTGCAGCCTTAGGTGCTTTCTGCGTGTGCTCAAAGCCCTTCTGTGTGATGCGTGTATTATGGGCTGGTTTATGAGGGGTATGTTGAAGGGGGCTCTGGGGCTTCTCTCCCCACCCTGATGGAGCAGGTGTCCCTGTCATCTCCTGACAGTGTCACCATGCTCGTTACTGCGTTTCCCCAGCCGTGCTGAGATGCTTTGATGAAGTTCAGCCTTTTAACCACCCTTTGTGATCTGACAGCACCCAGGAATATCCAATGCAACCTTCACCCCATTAATGAGAGCGTCTAGTAAATATCAACTTTTCATGACCAGCTTATGAGTTGCATCCTGGAAAACCTGGAAACGCGGAAATGTAATTCTGGTGGGTGAAAGGCTCCGAGAGCTGACGGCCAGGTACTGAATGCTGCTTTGAAAGTCTAAACCTTTTTTCAGATCATTTCCAAAAAGCGTACAAACCCGGCACTTGTTTACCCCGCCGAGGTGGCCGTTCCAAGGAGGGTTTGACTGGGAAGAGCTGGTGGAGCCTTGTCCTGCCCTGACCCGTCTGCAGGAGCAGGGTGAAGCCGTCGGGACTCTGGCAGCTGGCCTCTTTGCAGGTCACCAGCAGAGCTGGCAAGTTGGGACTGCGCCGGGAGCCGGGCTGAGCTGTCAGATGTGTGTTCGGTGCAAATGTGCTTCAGCCGCCGCTCGCCATCGCTGGTGCTGGCTGCTCTTGCTCTTAGAAATGAGCGTGTGTGCTGGCAGAATGAGGTCTTGCAGAGGACCTGAGTGTTTGGGGAGTCAAAGCTTGGGATTTCTAGGCTGCAGGTACCTGCCTTACTCCTTGTGCTCCCAGACTTGGACAATTCCAGTGATTTAAGTCAATGAGCCTCTTCTGAGCCATCACCTCCCAGGCTCGGAGAGCTTGAGCAGCTGCCTGCAGGCAAGACAATGCTGCCGTGCAGATGCTTTTCTTAAGGAATCTTAATGAAATAAATAAAAAAAAACCCAAACCATACCAGACTTAAGGGATCATTGGTTTGGGCAAGGGAATAAACACATACACTCAGAGTTAAGAAATTGGCTGCAGTGATGGAATATTCTAAAATAACCAGAAGCTCTGTGTGTGCTTTGTCTCGGCAGGATGAAGATGGTCGGTGCTGTGCTGGTTGTGCTCTGGCTGTGCATGGTCACCCCTGGCAGCGGCTCGGGTAAGGACGCGGCGCGCGATGGGTCTGCCCGCTTCACCCGGGGGAGAACTGGTTGGCGAAAGAAAACCTGATCTTGGGGATTTTTAAGCATTTATCGTGTTCCTGGATGAAATGGTCCTGTGTGAAATACTTTAGCAAAATGCATGGACACAGTGTTAGTTCTGGGTGGGTATTCTATACAGAGGCTTGGTCAGTATTGTTATTCCCTTTCTGCGAGGGGTGAAATTTGTCACTGAGCTGCGAGCGGGACTTGGGCTTGAACCTGAACTCTGCTATTTTTCCTGGTTGCATCCGGACGGGGTTGAAATTCCAGCTCTCAGATTCTGACTCATGCCTCAGCCACGCAAGGGGAGAGGGGAACTTCTCGAGCCGGAGGAGCAATCATACCCATCTCACTGAGTCACTTTCCTGACAGGAAGTATGTTGTCATGCTCGCAGCTCTTCTGGCACGCGTTCAGCCCAGCTCTGGTGAAGAGGCAGATTGTGTGCGTCTCGGCTCCGGACTTCCTTTTTGGGGGTGGAAGGAGACAGCATGATTTGCAGGAGGCGAGTGGAAAGGGGGAGGGAGGAGAGAACAGGAGCTGGCTTTATAGGGGGAAACGTTCAGAAATAAGGGCTGTGCAGGGGGTTGAGCAAGTTCCCCCCCGTGAGCCTTTGCCCATCTGCAGCGCTGGTAGACGAGGAGCTGTAATATCCTGAGCAGATGAACAGCTCTTGTGTCATCTGTTGGACCATGTGGAATTATCGGGGCCAGGTTCACAGCACATCTTCGGGAAGGTTCATCGGGGTGCAGGGCTCATCGCAGAGGCTGGAGGCTGGGAGGCTTTTCTCCTTGGGTTGCCCAAGGGCTGCAGGTGCTCCCAGGAGGGTGTAGTCTTCAGCGGAGGATGTCCCATCCTGGCTAACGGGTGGAAGTGGTGAGCAATGGGGAAACAGCAAAGGAGAAAGAGTTTATGGCCCAAGTCTCCTCCGCTAAGCCCTAGGTAGCCAGAGTGCCTGGGGAAGGAGGGACCCAGCGGCGCAGATTGCTGCTGCTCGCTGGGAAAATCCCTGCTTGCGTGTGCTTCTGGACGTGCTGTTCTGCTCCCCACCAACGCAATATCCTCCTCCTGCTGAGGCAGCATTACGGCACCCCACGTGCAGTCATCTCGGGCTTTTTCAGAAAGAGGAGGTAGGTGCAGCTGAATCAGGATTGCCCAGGAAATGTTAGAGCGGCTCGAAAAGCTGAGGCTGTCAGCTGGGAGCCGTTGAAATGAGTGTCCTGGCATTTGAGTCACACGGGTTCGTGCCAATTGATCTGGCAGAACCCTCCGTGCATTTCTGTGAATATTCTCCTTTAGCAGAGGTTTTCCGTACAGGATGGTTAGAGCCCTTGTAGAGTGCTGCAAGAACATGTGTGTCAAAACGTGATGTGTGGGACACGTGATCCCTTAAAAGCTCTTCTGAAACTCCACTGTAGTGTCTAGAGTCACAGAATGGTTTGGGTTGGAAAGGACCTTAGAGACCATTGAGTCCCACCCTCTGCTATGGGCAGGGACACCTCCCACTAGCCCAGGTTGCTCAAAGCCTCATCCAGCCTGGCCTTGAACCCCTCCAGGGATGGGGCATCCACAGCTTCTCTGGGCAACCTGGGCCACTGCCTCACCACCCTCACAGTAAAGAATTTCTTCTTAATATCTAGTCTAAATCTGCCCTCTTCCAGTTTAAATCCGTTACCCCTTGTCCTGTCCCTGCATGCCCTTTTAAAAAGTCCATTTTAAAAGTATGCGTTTGATTTTCTGCAGGTCTGTGGATGACAGACCCACTCTTCCGTTCAGAGCTCCCATTTTGTTCCATGGACATCATAAACCACTTTGGGCTGTCAGAAGGTCTTTTGTTATTCATAACAGGCTTGGATGGCTGTTTGTACTTGGACAGAGGGGCAGCCGTCTGTGCAACCCTCTGTTACACTGTGGGGTTTCCTGGGACTGGCACCAAAAGGCAAAACTGGAACTCGTTTCACCCTTGCAAAGTCATAAATACAGAGCAGTGTGGGAGACAGGACATGCTCTGATAATGTTCCAGCGTTTGGGCTCGATTTTCTTCCCGGAGTGGGGAGCATAGGTGGGGGGAGCAGTGCAGAGGCTCTCCGGGGTGCATGCAGAAGGGCTGGGCATGGTCTGCAGCTGCTCCGTGCTCTCCTAACGCCCAGGGATGCTGTGGATACCCTGGCTCCTGGGGTAGTTAACTCGGGAGGGATTTGTCATTGTAGCTGGATTTTTTTCTGTCCTTTGCTAGAACAGTCACATAACGCTGTGGTGTTGGGACCGGCTTTCAGCAGCCCAGGCTGGCAGGGGCTGGGGAGGGCTGGATGCAGGGGCAGGGGTCCTGTCGTGGTTTGCTGCCGCTTCTCCTGCCTCTGCAGCCCTTCCCGGGGAGCTGTGTTCAGCAGCACAGACTGGGGACAGCCCCAGCCATGGCTCTGTGGGGTCCTGAGCTCTCTGAGCTTACTGAGCAGTGAGGAACCAACACTTGCTAAATTCCAGCTCTAAAACCCCAACACTGCTCCGGCTATGGTGCAGGCAGTCTGTCCATCCAGCTCAGCCGGTATGGCTGGCAGCGTGTCAGAAAGCTTCAGCATCGGACTTCACCCTACTTCTTACCGAAGAGAAAAATCCTCAAACTTTGTTTCACCCCCCCCAGATTTTCTCAACAATGCTTCGGCTCTAAAACATCTGTGTTTTGGGCTCTGCTGTGTATGGAGGCTGGTGCTGAAATAAAATCATTTGCTGAAAGGGAGCTGCAAGCTGAAAGAGGAAAGAAATGTGATTTGAGTAGTGTAGAGTAAAAGAGTTGGAGTTTGAGGCTGAATTTGTGCCTGAATCTGCTACTCGCTCATGCCAAATGCGTGGGCAAATCTCTTCTGGTCTTGAGAATATACGTGATCTGCAGTGCTTGGGTTTGAATTCTGTACTCGTGACCTTTGGGATGTTGTTTGCAACGAAACTTGGGGTCTTCTGTTTGCCTCGCCTCAGCTAAAGCCATCCTTCAGATGGAAATAAGGCTTTGATCTCTGCGCTTGTGTTGTAGGATGCTTCATGAAACCCAGACGCTCGGATATTCAGAGAAGGATGTCAAAAACTGATGAACCCAGTTCTGGTCTTACAATGAGTTCTGTGGCACTACTGAAGGCACGTAAATATACAGTGGCTTGAAAGAACTGCAAAACCAGTCGGACAAAAACCACAACAGCCAGTATGAATATGGAATAATGTTATCTTGTCTCCAAACAAAGCTGGCCTGTGTTAGGTACCGACTTATTTCGAAGCTGTAGGTGTGCTCCTTGTTCCATTTCTCTCTCTCTGATAACCAGGCTGCTCTCTCGTTCTCTGAGAGTTCCCAGCTTTTGCAGGGCGAGGGCTGGGGAGAGGATCGTGCTCAGGAGTATTGTCATGGGGAATTAGAAAAACAGAAAAATATTGCTACAGGGAGTGGAGGAGCAGCCTCTTGCTGCTTACCTAAAGGACCCACCGGGTGTGAACAGGTAACTGCTGTGCAGAAATAACCCTTTGGTGGGAGGAAGCATCATGTTTGCATAGGAAGCCCTGGGGGCTGTCCTGCAAGTTTTATTTTGTGCTTTGCTGTTATTTGCTGCATTGTGAGCATGTCTGTTACGCTCTCCCGTACCAGAGACTCTCAGGCGCTGGTTTTGTCCCCTCTGAGGTCAGTTCCAAAGTGCCAGCCAGCCCCAGTGCTGCTGGATCGGCTGGTGGCTGGAGCAGCCAAGGTCTGTCCGCAGCGAGCCAGAAGCTGAGGTCTGGCTGCGGGGGTCAGAGCTGCAGCCTGCAGCATCCCTCCCGAGCGCTGATCTGCGCCGCGTGTCTCTCTTGCACTTAGCAGAGAGGCAGAGCAGTTACTTATGGCCAGGGGAAATTTGCAGATTAATAAATTACTGTCTGTAAAACACTTTGAAGATGGAAAGCCCTGCGCAGCTCCTCAGGATTATTCCTATAGAGCTCTTATTCTCCTGATTGGGTTCCAGGGGCCTTATTTTCCTTATGATTTGTGACAGCCCCAGAAGCCGAGAAGCTTATTTTACTGTGTAAAGTCAAAAGAAAAATAGATTAAACTGCATTATTGTTTTCTAAAGGGACTAAATCCCTCCCTCACCATCTTCTCCTGGGATTTCCTGACTTCCTCCTACTCTTCCAATCTCAGCTGCTTGATGTCCTAATTTAGGACCTGATTTTATAACCGTCCCTACCCATCTGTGAGTTACCGCTGTGCTGGACGGTTCTGGCGCTTGGGGGCACGAAGTTATTCAACACTGAGGGTGTTGAAAGGTGAATAGCCCTGAAGTGGATGGAGATAAAACCTGCAGAGCTGCCGTGGGTGCAGCTGTGTCACCACCGCCACCAGCCTCCCTCTGCACCAGCCAGAGCTGTGCCCGCCGAGATCGGACTTCGCTTCTGCTGCTTCTCAGCTGAGGACAGGGGCTGTGAGGGGTGAGCTTTGTGCGGGCATCAACACGATGTGACCCATCTGCATTGAAGTGCAGAGGAAAGCAGTCCATCTGTGTTGGGGATGTTGCTGCTGGGATCCTGGATGGTGGCTTTCACTCCTCTGTGTGCATCAGGGAGGGGACACTGGGGACCTGTCTCCTACCCTCCTTGTCCATCACATCCCTCTGCTGCAGCTGCACACTTGTGTGCTCGGTCTCATGTTTTATTGCACACAGGTGACTTCTGCCAGGCTGCAGTGGTGTGTTTATTTTTATTTTTATTTTTATTTTTATTTTTATTTTTATTTTTATTTTTATTTTTATTTTTCTTTAATGCAGACATCCCTGTGGATGTCCTGGTGGGCAGTGCAGAATTGTTGACTGTATTTTAAAGCGGGAAGCAGGGACCCTGGCTCAGTGCAATACCTAGGCTGCCCGGGTTCAGCTCAGCAAGCCTGCGGCAGAGCCAGGAGTTGAGCCTGGACCTTGTCACGTCCCCGTCTGATGTCCCAGGCGCACGGAAGAGCCCCTGCCAGCTTGAGCACACCTCTGTGGTGGTCCTAATCGGGTAAACCTCCTTTTCCTGCTGCCTCTCACCCGGATGATTTTGTAATGGGCCATTCTGTTTCCTCTTTGTCTCTCCTCATCCCATTCCACTCTGCTTTGCTTCATGCAGCAATTTCCTCAATGAAATGGGACGGAAAGTAGCTATTTGCTCCTTTTTTTCCTTGAGGCTTTGAAGCAGCTCATACCTCTACCTTTAGCATTTTGATCTCAATTTTTAAAAAAAGCCTCTAGGGAAAGATGTCAAGCTTGCTAAAGAAAATCAAATACTACT
>WKFP01015121.1:1087472-1113161 GCA_011057875.1 Pterocles orientalis
TATTCGTAGTTTAAAACCAGATCTTTGTGGTAGCATGTAAACCTGTATCTTTACTTTTCAGTCCCAAAACTCAAGTGTTTTTCTGCCTGACTCTAGAACTGCATCTTGGTGGATAAGCGATACCTGCAAGGGCCCAGGCTTGTCATCAGCATTGTCCGCAGTCAGTATAAAGGGAATTACACTTGTATTGTGACGTTCAAGGATCATGGAAGAACCTATAACCTCACCAGAACCATACAGATGAAGGTGGTTGGTAAGAATGACTTTAAAATGTATAAAATGCAGGTGGGTGATGGCAGAAGTGGTGAAAACAGCCAGAAGAGTCTGCCACAGGTTCCCTTTGTGCTCAAGCTGCGTTGCCCAACTGACCTGGGATATTTTTGCTTGCTGGGGTCAGCCTCGTGCGATGTGTTGCACTGGAGGTCCTACCCGCCACCATGTCGAATGCCCCAAACAAGACAGAGGGTGACCAGGCTCAGGCTGGGGAGGTCCAGCCCATGAGACAGCCAGGGGTACCCTCTGCTGGCATGTGAATGCATAACCCTGGCACTCTTGCTCATTTTTGTCTGCAGTGCTCTTTGCTTGTCATTATTTGTGGGGTTGTCCCATTTAAGCCAACTTGCCTTGGTTATCTTGCAATCTCAAAGCCTTGTGAACTGAGGTTGAGACTGTTAACTGGCCAGGCAGGGCTCTAGTAACCCAGCCCAGGGCTTGGACAGGTCTGTCCCAGGAACAAGGGCTCAGCCTACCTGCCCGCTCTGTAGACAGAGCTTAAAAACCCAGTGAACAGTAGAGACGTGCTGAGTCCTGCGGTAACTGCTGCTTTGAGAACTGGATTAAATACCTGCGACAGGAAATGATGGTTGTATTTTGATTTTTTTAGTAGCAGCAATAAAAAGAAACTGGTCCAGGTAGTGCCTTGTGGGAGATGTTGAGTGGGAGATAAGAGGGGTATGGAGCTCTTCTGATGTGAGAGCCCCAAAAACTTCTGTCTAGACTTTGAAGTAGCCTCAAAATCTGTGTCTGGCACTCAGTTTGGGGACTAGGTTCAGATTCTTCTTTGCATCGAACTCTGCAGCAGGATTGTATCCCAGGTGAGGTGGGGGCATGCACAGCAGGGTGTGAGGGCATCGTGAGCGAGGCTGTAGGGACCCCGGGTTCTCGCGGAGTCTGGGTCCCCATGGAGGGCTCTCTGTTCTCTCCTGCAGGATCTCCAAACAAGGCCTTGCCACCACAGTTCACCTCTCCAAATGAGAAAGTTGTCTACGAACTGAAAGCAGGTAAATTGCAACGCTTGCTGCCTGCTGTCGCTGCCAGGATGGGGACACTCAGCCAGGCACCGGAGCTCTCCCCTTCCCCTGCACCCACGGTGCTTTACCCCACGGAGCACAGCAAGCTTCTGGGCAGACTGTGGGGTGCCAGGTCTCCATGCCAGAATAGGAAAGCACAGCTTTAAAAGCTTATTTTTGCAAGCACAAAAAAGGGTAGATATTCAGGCATGAAGGTGCAGGACTGCCGCTGCAGAAGCAGACGGAATGGGGACCCTCAGCTGCTTAGAGAAATTCCTGTAGGACCTCGTTTCAGCCCTGTCCCTGGCTCTGACCCTCCCTCATTCAGCCCGTCTGTGGCTTCTGGCTGCTTCTGGCTGCTTCTTGCTCATCTCCTCTCCCTTTTTGGCTGATTATTTCCTAATTAATGACAGCCCTCCTTTTGCTGGCCTCGCAGCGTTGTGTAAGGAGGTACCACACCCCTTCCCCCACCCCATCTGTTTAGACCGATAGCTCTTCGGAGCAATTCCCCGTCTTGAATGGATCATGTCCCGTTGCATTGCTGTAATAAATGTGATGCCAACGATGATGATGAGCAGCAGTCTTCACTTTAGAGCACAGCTTTTTTTGGCTCAGAAGGTCAGACTTCTTCCATAGTCACTCTGCAAGAAAAAATCACTTACGGGCTGGCCACAAAGATATTCACACTCCCAAGCCTAATCTTAAAGCATCTTAAATGCTTGAAGAAGTGTTCCCACACCAAAATGCTTTTGTGGAGCTGGATCCTTCGCTTTATGGTGCCTGTCTCCTGTGCAATGAGGATGATGAGCACTGCCTGGCTTTCCAAGGAAGCAGTTGGCATGGAGCATCTCCCTTTGGGTGGGTCGCTTGGTGCAGTTAAGGAATTTGTAACACGTTTGAGAAATCTTTTTTTTTCTATTTATTGGTCTGTCATAAATCAACATGTTAGGGCTCCTGAAGGGAGACAGTTCGGGCTGGTAGGATCGTTGGAAAGCACAGAAGTCAAGGTGATGCTGTTCCTGCTCTGCAGTACTTCACCATAGTCCTTTCTTCCCAGGAGATGACCTTGTTCTGCCCTGTGAGGTCTTCTTCACCTTCCTGAAGGACTCACGGACTGAGGTGTGGTGGACCATCGATGGGAAAAACACAGATGACATCATGGACCCCAGGATAAAAGTCACACAAAGGTAACACAGTAATGTCAACCCTCATTGATATTGGCCCCTCTCTTGGGTCCAGCGGAGGGGTGTGGGTACAGACACGCGACAGTCGCATTTTCCCTGTTCATCAGAAACCCCTGTGTCCACATGATGCATGATGAGCACCAGGAGCTCCAGGGAGGAGGTCTCCAGACCTGGGCAGTCTTTTATCTTGCAGAAGGATTTGAGGGAGCTTTCTTTACCGTTTCACATCGTCACTTCTTCAGGTGCTGGTGGCGGTGCCAACAGCTGCTGCTCTGGTGGAACTTTACAAACAGGGGCAGGCAGGATTTTATTCAGAGGAATGTTCCCAAACAGTATAAGCGATAAAATTGTTTCAAAAAAGCAGAGGCTGAACACAAAAATGTGGTATTATACGTAGTATTGATTAGAAGGAATAGGGGTTCAGCTGGATGCAGAACCCAAATGATGTTCGGAGTCTTGTTTGCTGGGTGCTGGATTACACGGGGAATGCAGTCGCCGTTTGCTAATCTATGTGGAAGAAGGCAAGTCAAAAGGCAATACTATTATCCCCTTTTTGCAGATGATCAGTTCAGGCAGAGAGCTGAAGTGACTCATGCAGGATTGCATGGGGAATGTGACGTGGGCTCTGAATCCTGAGTTCATGAGCTCATGTTGCTTTGTAGGCAAGAACTTCCTTTATCTCTAAAATGCAATGTGACACAGCCGCAATGGGAAAATTGCGAGTGGTAAAAGAAATATTAAGGAAAATCAGATAAAGGAACAGCTGCAGCTGTATTAAAATCTGAAGCGTGTACTGATTTATAAATGCAGTTTAAGTATTTTGGGTTTTTTTTTAATAGAAAGAGTTGGAAAGGAGTGTGTTGCTAAGAACTTGCTGCAGTTTCACATATATAATGCTCAAGTTTTTCTCTTACAGTGAAATTACTAGAGAATTTGAAGACAAAACTATCATAAGGACTCTAACAGTTGCAAAAGCCACACCAGAGGACTTGAAACGGAATTATACCTGCTATGCCAGAAACGCTAAAGGCGAGGACCACAGCCAGGCCGTCGTGCACATGAAAGGTAAAACACTTGCAGAGCACGGGTGTGAACTGAGGCGTGCACGGAGACGACTGCTGGTCCTGCCTTGAGCCTAGCCCTGCAAAACAGTGGCGGAAAAAAGAATTCCATCAGGGCTTTTTCCCCAGCACATGCTGTTCTGTACGCGCTGCTGTGTTATTGCTGCTGGACTGCACTGCTTCTTGGAGGCTGGGAGCAAAGGATGCGTGTCACATGTACTCCAGCGTGGTCTAGTGCCTGGGGAGAGAGAGGGCTGGATAGACCTGCTGTTCTCATCCCAGTTGTACCACAATTTGAGGGGACAGGCTGCATGAAATGATTTCAGGTTACTTGATTGCATGAGGGTTGTGCAGGATGCAGCAGCTACCGGTTGGCATCCTCCAGAAGGCAGACTGTCTCGCTCCCCGAGCAATGCCGACGAGCGCAGTCTGACTGTGATGCTCTGTGCTTTTACTCCTTGCTGGGATGATGCTCCAGAGCCACCTCAGCATGGATGGTATCAAACTCTGTTCAGAGGAGTTTTTTCCTGCATCTTTTTTTCATCAAAGATTTTGTTCCTGTTTCCCAGACCCCCTCTCAGTAATGAGAAGTGACCCTCCGCTATAGGTGTGTGAGTTTTCCTGATTAAGGTGTATATTTCTGCCTCCTTATCACCTCATCTCGAGCTTGCTGTAGGTCAGACTGTCCTCTATCCCATATGGGATGCTGCCCTGCTTTGTGTAGCTCATGCCAGACACCTTCTTCCCCCAACTCTGCCCTGTTAGCATGGTAAGGCTCACAAAGGTTTTTACTGGAAGAGCTTGCTCTTTTGCTTCTTGGGTACTTGTCCTCCTTCCTTTTTAGTCCCATTCCTTTGAGACAGGGATCTGGATCATTAGGAAGGAACAATAGACCAAACACATAACTGAGAAAGGCTGGAAGCATCTGCTGGTTGTGTTCATCCTACATATGTAATTCTTCTGAGATGCTGTTTGTACATGTAGCAGAAGCGAATCTGAAATCTTCAGCTGCTTTCTCTACAAAGCAGTGCCCGAATGCTGTTTTCTAGTGGACTGATCTGTCCTATCCCCTCTCTTCCTCCCCTTTCTGATTCTGGGCAGCTGGTTTGCTCTGAACAGACCTGGTTACACACCACCCCTCCTTTGTGCTCTGTTCCATCACAGAACCCAAGAACTGTCCCTGACCACTGCTGGCAGAGCAGCCTTAAGCTAAGCTCACTGCAGACCATCCCGCTGCGCATAGGAACACCAGGCATGCCAGAACCCGAGCACTCAGAACTTCTCTTCCATTTTTTAGCAAGTAGCTCTATACATTGGCTCCAGTTCTTTCATTACATTAGGTTATATATGTTTGCTGCTTTTTCTGGATGATTTCCCTCTCCTTCTATTGTACTTCTGTGGCTCATCACCTAATGAAAGCTGTTAAATTCCTTCCATTTTGTTTTTTTGTAATTTCTAGGTATTATATTTCTAATAAAACTTACTAAATCTTGGAATTGGTGATGTTTCCACTCTCTGCTGTTCTTTTATTGCACAGTTTGCCCCTGTGCATGTCAGCTGCCATCTGAATTGCCATAAAAATGGGGTTGCCCAGGGATACAGCTGAGAGTTATTTTCTGTCCTTAATACAAAGAAGGGCAGTGGTGCGAGACACTGTATTAGTTGAAGGGGGGCCTGTGATGTTCTGGCTTGATGTCCATGGGTTGTCCTATTTGTTTACAAGCATTTCAGCTTTTCTGTAGCGCACTCTGATTCTTCTTTCCTGGTAGAAAACAATCAGGCCATGGCTAGTTGCATCTTTGCTGTCGGTCTGGGACAAACCACAAGGACTGTGTATTTGATGGGGAGGGGAAATGGTGGCCATTGCCTTTATTTTGCTGCAGGTCAGCTTTGGCTGGCTCTCCTAGAAGTGCTGTTGTGTTGCCCCAAGAGTTTGTATATACTGCTGAGAAGGGTCGTGTTCATGAGCTGGCTTTGGGCTGTGCGAGTGGTTTCCATCAACAGGTCATTCTACCATCTGGCTGCTCCCAGGGTCTCACGTAGAGACAGAAGTCCAGCCTGTGCTTTGACTTGCTCTGCCAGCTCAACCAGACCTAGTAACCCAGAACTGGGGACTCCAGGGTGGCCAGCCATCACGTGTCCTGCCAGAAAAGCCTTGGCTTGGTCACCTTCCTCTGAAGGGCCAGCTTGGCTCTTGGCTGTTCTGGCTGCATGTGACACATGAGCTTGTTCCTGCTTAGCTGAAGTCCCAACCTGTTCTGTAAACCAGACCCTCTCTTTCTTTTCAAACCCAGTTGTAGCACCGAAGTACACCGTGGAGCTGGCCTGTGGACTCGGGGCGACCATCCTGCTCATTGTGGTGCTGATAGTCATCTATCACGTTTATTGGCTTGAAATGGTGCTCTTCTATCGGGCTCATTTTGGAACTGATGAAACCATTCTAGGTAAGGCGTTAAAAGGCTTACATTTATTTTCTCTTGCTACCCTTTGCTTTCATATCGGAATTTTCATATATTTTTAGCTCTCTTCACAGCATAATGACATTTTGACTTTCCATTTCTATGCCTGCATGCAGTTGTGTGGGTCATTGTAGAGCAAGAGGAGTCAGGCTTGGGTCAGGGGAAAGGAGAGTGGGGTCCTCTGTATTCTCTGCAGAAGTGAAGCATGGACAGGTCAGGCTCCCTGGGGCTCTGCTGATGGCCGGTTGTTCCACCCGATAGCTAGATGGTCGAGATAAGTCATCAAGTTTCCGTAAGTCCCTGGTCTCTCTGGTGACTCTATGTAAGGATTCACAGATCCAGGGTGGTTTGCTTTAAAAAGTGGGAAGGCTTCCAAAAGGATGAATCTGGAAATCACTGTTCTGTCCTCAGTTCTTCTCCAGCTTCCCTGTGTTACCGGGAGTTCATCTCTCGGGACTCTGAGCTGAGATTTCTTCCTCGGCAGGATGAGGAGGGTGTTTGAGCCTCATGGTGTGAACTTGCCAAGGGGAGGGGTGCGGCAGCTCTCGGAGGGCGTAGGCAGGGTGCAAGTCTCTGTCTGGTGGGGCTGCTCCTGGTGATAGACAGCAATGAGAGGAAGCAATGTCATTGATGGCAAAAGGGCCTTGGACGGAATGGGTTGGACATCTTGCTGTGGTCTTGAGCCTTCAGTGACGCAGCAGTGTCCAACTACTCACACGTGTTGGGCTGGCGGTTGGACTTGATGATCCTTGAGGTCTTTTCCAAAATTAATGATTCTATGATTCAGGCTGGGCAGCTGCGGTCTTGTAACTATGGAAATCAATGTGTTTTGACCTGTGGTGCCTGGGCTCAAAGCAAGCCTTCGGATCTGCTTTTTCCGCCAAGCCAGTCAAAGGCTTAGCATGTGCGGTGTCACAAGTGTCTCTTCTGCCGTTTGTGTTTCCCTGTGCTCCCGATGCTCAGATGGGAAGGAGTACGACGTGTACGTGTCCTACGCGCGCAACGCCGAGGAGGAGGAATTTGTGCTGCTGACGCTGCGGGGAGTCTTGGAGAATGAGTTTGGGTACAAGCTGTGTATCTTCGACAGAGACAGCCTCCCCGGGGGAAGTGAGTATTTCCCAGGGGGCTGTGCTCCGTGCGCATCCTCTCTTTATTGTTCTTTGAGGTATTGATAATTCGTAGGAACTGGTCTATCCAGATTAACTTTATCCTTTGTTTTTTTTTCCCTATCTCCATTAATGATGTCTTGTTGATATCTTCTGGTGCTTTTGTTTCATGTGACAAAGTCGCAGATGCTCCAGGCCACCAAAAAGGCTGCGGTGGGCACGTGGTGGTGGTTGGTCTTTTCAGCTGCTCTTCCCAGGAGGGATGTACAGAGTGATTGATCTATCAACGTGAGGGAGCCGCACCACTGACCTTCACGCACACCCTCCGAGCTACCTTAGAAAAAGGGGATAAAGTCAGGGTTAGAAAGAAAAGAGGCAGGGGGAGTGTGATTCTGCACCAAACTGGTGGCTCGCGGAGGGTAATGGTGAGTGCCTGTAAAAACTAGGAGTGTCGGCTTCAGGAAGGTGCAGAGAATGGTGTGCCAACATCAGTGAGAAGATGATGTGCCCTCCCAGAAGTCCTCCCACTCTCCTCATTAATTAGGGAATCTGTGTCTCATAATTCAGTCGCTATGAAAAAGAAAACTTTGCAGGTATAGAGACTCATCTCTTCACTAAGGTGTAGATTTTTTTTTTTTTTTGCTGTTTCGAGCTAAATCATACAAGGTTCTGGACACGGTGTCTTCTGGAGGGATGCAGGGAATCACCAAGAATGGAAGTTTGTGAAACTCTCCAGATGTGCCTACAGTCACCCAGGTACCACAGCAAGGGCAAAAATCTCGCCATCACTCTCGATTCCCAGTGTCCTGGGGGCTGTATGATCCCTGATGCCTACTAAAAGTTCAAAGCCTGAATTTTTGCAGTGCAGACCAACCCACTTTGAATTTGTGTGCTTTGGGTCAGGATCCTACAGATGACCTGTGTTGATAAAGTCTGTTGGAATCCTTTTTGGGTAGGACAGGAGGGACTGCTGGGGTCCCAGACCAGCTGCGTGATAGAGGGAAAAGAATCCATCTGGGATCTCTTGTCTTTATGTCCTAGATTGTTGCCAGGGCACAGAACCTCTAAATTTGAGGGCAAATAAATACCTGTGCTTCAGGGGACAGGGCGACAGCTGCAATCCTGGTGCTGTTCCTTCTAGAGAGAGCCTGGATGACATGGCAGGGCACCCTCCAGCCTCTATTTGCTTGATGCCCGTGCCAGGCTCAGAGCAGGTTTGCTCTGAGCTGTTCTCACCAGTTATTCCTCAAGATGTACGTCTCCCTCCTGTCCCCTCTGCTGCGTCTTGCCATCCTTTCCCTTTCCCTTGGGAAGGTCTCATTTTCCTCCCAGTGCAGCATTCCTGGGCTCCCTGCCCTTCAGCTTCACCCCCGGTGCACTCCCGTCCCAGCTCTACCCATCATAGGTAGAGAGTTATGTTGTCCTTGATGAAAAAACAGTGGGAGATGGATTATCCTGCAAGTTTGCTGATGGGAACTCATCAAACGTACTTGACAGCTAAATGAAGTTGCCTGTCAGCATTATTTTATTCTCCATTGTCTTTTCTGACCAGTCAAGAGCATTCCCTTGCCAATGAAGAGTGGGAGATCCTGCAGGAGAGACTGCAAGCACGGGGCTTCACACTTCCGAGGGATTTTCACAGTAATTACGGAAAGGTGCCCAAGGACAGTCTACTTGCAGAAGTTAGAAAGTCAAAGAGGATCCACCATGACATATCTCCAGCTTGAAGGGTGTCACTTTTGGGACACTTCATTAAAGTCCTCAGAGCAGTTTACTTGTCACTTTCTAGAAACACACAAATCTGCCTTCATTGATGACAGCAACAGGAACAGCTGGATGAGTAGCAGGAGTTAGGATGGTCGTGTTTCCAAAGCAGATTAACCCATGAGGGCACTCAGAGAGGGTGTCCTTACTGTGTGTGTTTGGTGTGGGGAAACTGAGGCAAGAGGAGTGAAGGGATTTACCCAGAGTAATTCTGGACATCTGCCAGAGGAGGATGTAAGGTATTCAAGCTCCCCAACACCTCTTCAGGATGAGTCTTTTCTTTGAGGTCATGTGTTGTCCAGTTGGCAATTTTCCTGCTTTGCTCCAGGGAGCTTGTTTTTCCACTGTCACTACAAGGAAGCTAAATCTGAGCCTACCAAAGGAGCCTTCTTGGCCAGAGGGCATCCTCATAGCACTGGGTGGTGTCATGTCCATGCAGTATGCTGCCTTTGGGATGTAGCTACCTGGGGCATCTCCGCATAGCATGGGGAGGAGGAAACACATCTGTAGGCAGCCTGGGGCTGGGAGTAGAAGATGTCGCTGTCTGAGGCAGTTGGGTACCAGCCATGGTGTAGGAGGCCCTACCTGGCATTGCTTGCAGGGTTGGGAAGCATCAGTATAGTCTCTGGAGAGGGCCTCTGTGGGATTTTATTGTCCCCTTCAAGAGACACGTGGTGTCACACCAGCGGCTCAGCAGCACGTTCTTGGCCATCACTAACCACCTCAATGTTTCTTTCTCCCAGTTGTCACAGATGAAACTCTGAGCTTCATCCAGAAAAGCCGACGTCTGCTTGTTGTCCTGAGCCCCAACTACGTCTTGCAGGGGACACAGGCCCTGCTGGAGCTCAAGGCTGGTCTAGAGAATATGGCCTCCAAGGGCGACATCAAAGTCATTCTAGTGCAGTACAAAGCCATCAAGAAGAGCAAAGTGAAGGAGCTGAAGCAGGCCAAGGCGGCCTTGACTGTCATTAAATGGAAAGGCGAGAAATCCAAGTTCCCAAAGGGCAGGTTCTGGAAGCAGTTGCAGGTGGAAATGCCAGTGAAAAAAAATAGTAGGAGTTTGAGCCTTGATGGGCTCATGCGTATCCCTGAAAAATGTTTGACACCATCAGAAAACAAAACAAACCCCAAAAAGTCACAAGTTAGACCAGGGAGTGGGAAGGAACTCGGGGTTTTTGCCATGAAGGACTCTGTCCCAAGCATTTCAGAGGACAGCCCTGCCTCCCTACAGCTTTTCTACTGCCCTGGCAGTAGCGAGACCAAAGATGCACACACCACCTCCCCTCTGCAAATGCACATCCTTGTTATTGACCACACAAGCCCTGGGCTCCAGGTCTAAATTTGGGCTATCCAGGTAGGATGCAGTCGGCACCTTGTGATAGCATGGTATTTGTATAGGCCAGTACTCCTAAATCCAGTTCCTATGGGACCTTCGTTAGCATCCGGGGCAGAGCTCCTTTCCTCTCCTAGTTGACTTCACTCCTTTAGATATTAGGAAAAAATATTTTCCTGTGCAGATGGTGAGGCAGTGGCCCAGGTTGCCCAGAGAAGCTGTGGATGCCCCATCCCTGGAGGGGTTCAAGGCCAGGCTGGATGAGGCTTTGGGCAACCTGAGCTAGTGGGAGGTGTCCCTGCCCATGGCAGGGGGTGGAACTGGATCATCTTTAAGGTCCTTTCCAACCCAAACCGTTCTGTGATTCTATGATTCTTGGGCGTTGGTCCCTGTTGGCTGGGGACAGTTTGAAAGGTGGCTCCAGTATAGAGCCTTTCATACCCGTCCCAGCTATAGGGTCCTGATCACTGGGGGACCGTGATTTCTGCTTGGGGGGGGGGAGCATAGGACTCTACAAGTTCCTCATCTTTGCTCCCCACACTTCTGGAGGAGCAGGTGCATTCAGATGGTTTTGCCATGTGAAATGGCTGTTACAAAAGCATTAAAAAAAACCCCCACAACTCCTCTAGGTGATAGTTGTATTGTAGCATTTCTACTAATAAGTGGTCAGTCTCTGGGACTTTGCAGCCTCTCAAGTACCCCTGATCCTTCAGGGCTGTAATGCTCGTAATCCAGGGGAGATGTCTCATGGGTACAGGCCATGGAGCATGTCTGAGAGATGATGCTTTGTAAACTCAGGGACTTCACAAGCACTGCAAGGAACCCCAGTTCACTACTGAACCCACGTACTGTCTCTGCTGCTGGTGTGAGATGTGCTGCCAGGGCCTCTGTGATGACACTGGATCTGTGTCTAGCTTCCCAAGAGACCCCACAAACTTATTTGAGTTTATTAAAAACTACTAGCTCTGTCCAGCTGGGTAAGACTATGAGGACAGGCTCAGGGAGTTGGGGTTGTTCAGCCTGGATAAGAGAAGGCTTTTGGGGTGACCCTGTTATACCCTTTCAATACTTAAAGGGGGCTTGCAAGAAAGATAGGGACAGACTTTTCACAGGGCCTGTTGCAATAGGACAAGGGGTAATCATTTTAAACTAAAAGAGGGTAGATTCAGACAGGGTTTAAGGAACAGATTTTTTACAATGAGGGTGGTGAAGCACTGGCACAGGTTGCCCAGAGAGGTGGTAGATGCCCCATCCCTGGAAATATTCAAGGTCAGGTTGGACAGGGCTCTGAGCAATCTGGGCTAGTGGAAGATGTCCCTGTTCATTGCAGGGAGGTTGGACTAGATGACCTTTAAAGGTCCCTTCCAACCCAAACTGATCTCTGATTCTGTGAAGACTCAGTGTTCCCTGCCTGGGTACAAACAGCATCCCCTTTCCTAATTCAGGGCTCAGGTTTAAACTAGCTTTGGCTTTACAAAGCAAGTCTCCACCCATCTTGTTTCCAGCCCAGAGTTGCAGAACAGAGGATGTATCTCAGCTTCTGCAACCTTTGCACGAAATGGAAATATAAAAAAACCACTGAGTACCAGTCCTTGCTTCAACGGGAGGCAGCAGGCATAGGGGAGGACCTGGTGAGAGGACAGACCGAAGCACAGTGGGACCCTGGCATTGATCGGTACTGTTGTTC
Organism: Pterocles orientalis; assembly: GCA_011057875.1. Lineage (NCBI taxonomy): Eukaryota > Metazoa > Chordata > Aves > Pterocliformes > Pteroclidae > Pterocles > Pterocles orientalis. Next base: position 1,099,356 of record WKFP01015121.1, read on the forward strand.
ACAATGTTTTCACATAAAACTACAAGCTCTGGGGGTGTCTCCATACTCCTGTAGATTCTGCTACAAGGGCCTGCCCACTTAATTCAGTATTACGCACGCTAAGTGCGTGCTTATTTTTTGTCGATAATGCTTGCTCCTGCATCACCTCTGACTCATGCTTTCTCTTTGTTGGTGTCCAGTGGGTGAAGCATAGCTGTTCATAATGGCATTAAAAAAAGCACTACGAATTGGAACCTGTGCACTGTTCACCCAGCTGAGCAGGGAGGTTTGAGGGCTTCCCAGTAAACAGCCCAGCCTTCAAGGTGTGGGGCTGAATCCTGGCTCTTAGCATCTTGTGGTTAATCACATTATTCCAGGGCAGTGGGGAGCCACAGCCACCCGTGGGCAGGTACTGCATAAACATGGAACAAAGAGAGTTTCTTTCTCATCTTCCTCTTCGTCCGCCCCCAGTAGGCTTTGCTTTAAGCAGGTGGCATTGCAGTTGGACAGTGAAGCTCCTCAGCTGCTCAGAGGTGCTGCAGAGCTTTGCTGTTCTGAGCTTTGCTCCTGTGGCAGTTTCTGGAGGGGCAGAGCGGCTTCCCGTGCTCCAGAAAGCTCCACTTGTATGCGCTAGGACCCAAAGCCATGCTCTGCTTTGTGGAGCCGTTGTAATCATGTCATTTTGCTGAGCTTCACCCTTTTCGTTTGTGTTTTCAGCATCCCTGTAATCGGTTGCCAGATCTGCAGGCAGAGGGAAAGCCCTGAGGCCAAAGCAGAACTGTGTTAGATTCCAATTTAATTTTTAAAAAATTGACTCAAAAATACGCATCAATTCAGTTAACATCCCAGATTTCATCACATCTCATTTTTGGCTGAGCTGCCACGAGAACTGCTGATGTTTTGGTTGATCTGATTATTTTAGGAAGCTAAATCCACCTCCTTTGTTTTCCTGATTTTAGTCAAAGAGTTTTCCAAATAAACACTGGACCATGACTTTCTCTGGCATACCTTGCAGTGGTCCTTGGGGCCAGTGCAAGCCCAGAACAGGATTAATGGGAGAGATCAGCAGAGCATCCATGAAGCAGAAGGTGTGATGGTCTGAGGGGAGCAGCGGGGCAGGAATAGCGCTGGAGCACGCTCTGCTCCCTCGAGAGCTTTACCTGGGGGCTTTGGTGGGAGCTGCCAGGCCAGGGGTGAACCCCAGTCCCAGCTGTAGTGCAGATCCGCAAAGCACCTCAGATACACCTGTCATTTCATCCCGTGCCACAGGTGGTTTCCATTGTGGGATTCTGTCCCAGCATCTGTCCGGTTCAGTTGATTCATTGGAGTTTCTGTGCTCTCACCTAGCATTTGTCAATATGTAGCTCATACCGAGTTCCTCATTGTTATTTTATGGGGAACCAATGTGGCACAAATTGGAAAAAAAAAATCTTCCCCTCTGTGCCATTCGATGTTGTACAGCTGTTCCAGAGTTTTCCCTTTTCTGTTCTGTATGTTTTTGCCTTTTGTGTTATTCGGTCTGTGAAGTGTCACTATTATTTTATTTTGCTTTTCAATAAAACATTTTTCACTTTTGCATTTCAGTCCTTGTGCATGTCTCCTAAGTACCATTTTCCTCCCCATTACATCCACAAAAGGCCACTAAAGAAAAATGACTGTGTGCAGTCAAAGCGTCAAGATCAGTTGGGGACACCTGCGGGGAGGGGGGGGAGCATTTTCCTGGCTGGTTGCTGATCTCCTGCAGAGATCCTGAGGCACCAGCACTGCTACCAGGGCCATGCAAGCAGAAACACGGTGACACGCAGCATTCAAATGTCACCAGCAGTGAACATGCACGCACACGGAAAGTCTCTGACCCGAAGAGTGCTTACTCAGCAATCACAAGCTAGAATGACGGGAAGGAAACACCATCCCTTTGCTTGAGAGACCAAGCCAGAATGTCGAACAGAAATCTTGGAAATCTGCCCTAACCACAGAAATCAAACTCACTCTTGGGCTCCTTTGCCCATCACCTTTCAGGTAGTTGGGTAGAAAAGGTTCATTCAGCTTCATATTTTCTCATCCCAGCTACTTTTCTTGGCTTTTTCCCTTGTTTGCACACTAGCAGGTAAGTTGAGAGAGAGCCTGGCGCTTCCAGACCACTCACAAAAGGAAGACTCGTGACAACCTGCGGATTTGGGCTCTGTGGGGTCTGGAGTCTGTGACCCCCCCAGCTTTTACGGGGCTGGGTCAAATGTGTGGCTCTTCTATTCCTCTGCTACATCTCTGGGGTGCATCAGACACAAGTAAAGCAGCAAAAATATTCAGTGCCTTTGTAACCATGTAGAAAAATTGACTTTTTTAGTATAGAGCAGATTTCTATCAAATTTCCAGCTCTGTTGGTACCCCCCGTTGCTGCCTGTCCCATTCTTTGCTGTTGGTGTCACTGGGAGGAACCATCCTGCTTGCAAGCTGTGAAGTGGCCACTCAGGATTTTTCCTGGGTTGGGATTACATTGTAAACTGAACATCCCAAGATATCCTGGTCAGCCAAGTCTAAAAGCATCACAGTCTCAGAAATAAAATCTATCTTTGGGAATTTGAGCGTTTTCCCTGCCAAAAAAATGTCGAGCCTGAAAAAAAGTGTTGCAAATTCAAAACTGATAAAAGAAAACCACCACTGTCAGCTCAATGAAAATATTTCATTTCAGCCCTGTTGGAATCTTTTCCATTAATTGTAGCTGTGCTGTCTGAGCAGGCGGGTAGAATAGGTGACCTCCCGGGGGCTGCTCCTGCCGACACTTCACTGGGATTCTGTGATTCCAGTTTCAAAAAGAAAGACCTTTCAAACCAGCAAAGGAGCTTTTTTCTCCCCCAAAATGTTGAAGCTTGGCTGATTTCAAAACAGATCTCCATCAGTTATAGAAAGGTTTGAATGAGGTCTGGACTCAGGAAATTGGGAGATAGCTGCCAATTCTTTCTGCCTTTGCAATAGGGTGGTGAGAACGTTTGATGGCGTTCAGTGACAATTGACAGAATTAACTTTATCATCTGCTTTTATTTTCAGTGAATCAGTGTTTTCCTGTGTGTACTGGGGGCAGAAATCCCCCCAAACCTTGTATACAAGAAAAAAATACTCTATTTTTTTTTCATTTAAATGCCACTATTATGTTAAAGAACCAAACGGTGCCTTACTTTCTCCATTAGGATATTATTGTTCAATCATTTTTCCTGTGTCAAGTTCTTAGTCCCCAAATAATCTAGTGACAATGAGTTTTACAGCTAGGCATGTATCTTTGGGGGGAAAAAAAAAAAAAGCTCTCTATGGTGTTAAAATAAGATGCTCTCAGGTGCAACCCAGTGCACCTTCCACTCTGAGATAAGGAAAGAAACAGCCAAGTGCTGGGAGAAAAAGAGGCGTTGTCATTGCAGGGAAGGAGCAGTAATTTTATTAAAAAAACTTAAAAAAAAAATAGGGAGGGAGGGATGGAAACAGCAGGTAGCTCTTCTCCCCAGAACAGCTCTTTGCAAGATATTCCTACAAGGATTTTTTCACTGAGTGTGCAAGAGCTCTTACTCCAGTGCTCCCTGTCCTGCTTGAACCCCACCTTGTCCTCAGGTCCCCCCCATCTCAAGCACCAGCGCTCAGTGAGTGGGTTGGGTTTTTTTAAGTTTTTGCAGTTCTGTTAATCGGCTTGGGTTCATCTGCCAAGTGCCATAGCCCTATTCCCATCCTTTCCGCTGCTCACCCATTAGCCGTGACACCTTCAATCTGCTTACTGCATCCAAAACCAGAGATAGAAGTCCAAGGACATCCTTCAGGTTTGCTGCTTTTCAACATTCATAATAAAAAGAGATGCTGCCCTTGCCTGGCGCTATTCCAGCTAAGCATCCTGCTGAGCTTTACAAACTACAATTAATCCCAAGAAATGCTTTGAAGGACAGTATTTTCACCCCCGCCGTCACAGCTAGGGGAACTGATGGAGAGGTTTAAGACTTGACGTTTTTGCTTTCTAAGTTTGGAGGCTTCCATTTCTAGATGAGAGAGCATGAGAGGGAGGGAGGTGGGTCTCAGCCTCGGCAGTATGGACTGTAGCACGGTTACATGCGTGCTTCACTTCATTCCCCCCGTGCAAAGGGCTGCTGGAGCTGTAGGCCAGCGGTTCCTGAACAAGATCTGCCCTTTATCGAATATCTGCACTTCCCTGGGCACCAGTGATGCTGTGCAGGGGAGAAATCAGAGTATGGCCATGGCTTATTCTGCCGTCCTGCCTTATTCTGCCATCCTGGCTTCTCATTTACCACCTCAGCCTTCTCCAAAACCCACCGCAAAGGAAAAATGCTGCTATTCCTCCTGCAGTCCCTGTCGGCAGGAGCGTGGGCAAGTCACAAGTCCCTGGGCTTGTGCCAGGTTTCCCTCTGTGGGAAGGGGGGATCTGTGCCGAAATGCCACCAAACATCTCCCTTCGGCTTTTCTCTCTCCGCTCCCTCCCCCCTTGTGCACCCCGATTCCTCTGCCCTTGCACCCTTAGATACCACCGAAGCCGTGTTCGACTTCATCCAGAGGAGCCGCAGGATGATCGTGGTCCTGAGCCCCGATTACTTGACGGAGAAGAGCATCAGCCTCCTGGAGTTCAAGCTGGGCATCATGTGCCAGAACGCCATCGCCACCAAGCTCATCGTGGTGGAGTACCGCCCGCTGCAGTGCACCCACCCCAGCATCCTCCAGCTGAAGGAGTCCGTCTCCTTCGTCACCTGGAAAGGGGAGAAATCCAAACGCTCCGGCTCCCAATTCTGGAAAGCCTTGCGGTTAGCCCTGCCGCTGCGCAGCCTGAGCGCCGGCGCCGGCTGGAACGAGAGCTGCTCCTCGCAGTCGGACATCAGCCTGGACACCGTCCAGAGGAGAAGGAGCCGCTTGAAAGGGCAGCCGGACCCGCGGGGCACCGCGGCAGGGACTCTCCCTCCTGGAGGGACGGCCTCGGGCGCCGAGTCCAAGGCCAAACACCGCACCAAGCACTTCTTGACGTGCCGGTGCTGTGGGACCTATTGCCATGGTGGCAGCAGACTCACGCGCAAGCATCGGGCTGTGGCCGAGCCCCGGTGGGACGCTCATCTCTGCAAGCCGGGCTTGGGCAGGCCCGCGGTGCAAGGGGTTCAGGACAGAAGTCGAGCCGAGCCCCCGCCGGCTCAGGCCCCCGCTCTGGCTCTCTGCCATTACAGTGACCTCTCCAACAACAACGACTTCTACGTGCTCTAGCCGAGAGCCTGGCGGCACCGTGGGTGCTGGACCTGCAAAAGCAACTCTCTGCAGCCTCAGCTGAGATATTTTTATAATATCGCAGGCTGGCGTGGTGTCGTTCACCGTCAGTCCCATGCCAGCCCGGAGGACTGCGGCAATGTCACCGATGTTGGTGACCTGAGCCGGGGACCTGCCGCCACACACGGAGCTGCCCGCCTGGGTCCTTCTCCTTCATTGACATTGCAAAGTGGAGCTGAAAATGTGTTGCTGCTGCTGGGGTTGGGTGTGGGAGGGCAGGTCTCTAGATGGGGGTCAGGAGGGAGGGAGCGGGGGGACACAGACATCCTCCTGGTGGTAGCCATCCTCCTGGTGGTAACCATCCTCCTGGTGGTAGCCATCCTCCTGGTGGTAGCCATCCTCCTGGTGGTAACCATCCTGCTGGTGGTAACCTCTGGTGAAGGGGGAGCAAGGCTGTGTTTTGCAAAGGATGACACATGGCTAATGAGGGGCAACGGGAGCCCCAGCCAGTGTGGAGTGCACCGTGCAGTACGGTGTGTTACCCGCTGTGGTTTGAAAGAACTTGGTCAAAAGTTTTAAGACGAACTCTCTAAATAAAACGGATTTCTTTAACCGGCTGTTGTTACAAGTACCGTGGGAACTGGGGAATGATGGAGCCGTGTTCACCAGGGGGAGGTGGTTTGCCCAAGCTGGCTGAGGTCCCCTCCTGTTCCCAGTGCTTTCAGTGGGCTCCTGGGCTCGGTCCCTCTCCCAGCTTCCCCGTATGATGAATTTGTTCTGTCAGTTGCGCAGCCTTTCATGCAGCAAGAAAGAAAACCATCCCAAATCGAGGGAAATATGATTTTTAAAATTTCCCCAGTAGTCAATGAGCTCAGGGATAGGAGCAAGACCTAAAATGCTCACAGAAAACCTCCGGCGCTGAAGCTGAGGGGTCAAAACTCAACCACACTTCATTAAATAACCAAGAGAGCCTTTGAACAGTCTCCCTGGGGCTGCAGTTTCATCAGCCCGTTGAGCTGCCTGTCAGCAGTGTTTCCCACTCTTCATCTGCAATGAAAACTTCATTTGCCTCATTCCGCTTTGTATAATGACTTCTCTCCCCACCGAGGAAGGGTGCTAATCCCGGGAGCCGACTGCCCACCGTCAGCTGATGGCCAGACCTGCCAAACTGCAGTAAAGGTACCGCGTTTGTTTTCTTTCCCTGAGACACACACAAAAAAAGGTTTTCACTGCTCTGGTCAGCCTGGTTGCTGCCTCTCAGGTTGGCAAGTAATTATTTTATTCTGCCTTGGAAATATGAACTGAGCCCTTGGGGTACAGGGTCTGTGGCCCCCAGGATGGACCCTTGTCTGATGTCCTCAGGTGCAGCCTTATTTCTGGAGCTGTGAGGAAGGAAGGGGCCGTGTCTCGACCTTTTTATTAGCGCTGAAGCCCACTTGGAAGTCACCCATCACCTTCCTTCCCTCAGCAGCCCATCTGCCCCAGTGTTGTCCCCACTTTTTCCATCCTTTCTTTCTGAGCTCAAGCACAGCTGATGGCTCTCCCATTACAAGTCTCTGTGAGCTGAATTCTCACAGCTCTGCTGCAACAGATCAAGAAAAGAGAAACAAAAAAACCTGAGTCAATCTAAAGAAATTAAGGGCAAAGACCCCCCCTACCAGCTCATAGGAACCAGAAATTCAGACTCTAGAGAATTCTCCAGGCATTGATTTCTCTGTAATTTTAAGCAGACACATTTTTAATGGCTCAGAAAAAAATTGTCCATACATGGCCATTCTCAACAATCAAACAGGAGGAGCAGGAATGAGATATTTGGAAAGTGAGCTGATAAACTGCTGAATGCTTTGTGAGAAGTAATCAAAATACCGTTGAATGGTTCCACTTGCTTACAGCTAGACCTGGGATGGTATTGTTGATGGGACTGGTAGGGCTGCAAACACAAACTACAAAATGCAAATAATTTGTAATCAGTCAACCTCCAGAGTCAGCATATTTGTTATTTGTTGGCATTTAAACAGCTTTTATTTGCAGACTTGGCCCTTGTTTGACCCGTCAATGACAGCAATCCAAAGCTGCAGGAAACAACAGCTGGAGCTTGTAGCAGATGTACAAAATGGCCAAATCCAGCCTTTTTTGGGCAAACTGTCATCTTTTCATGAAAGAACAAATGCAAGCTGGTAAGGACCATTGCTTCTCCTCTTGCTTCAACAGAACCAGTGCAATTTTACTGCCCCCTTTTACTACCCATCAAACTCACCCAGGTTTTTGGTTGTTCTTGTAACAAATACTGAGACACGGTGGGTTTCAGTGCTGAGCCATTGCCCCTGATTACATGCTGTGCTGGATGGAGTATCTCAGCAAGGACATGGGGACTAAACCCTAGAACCAATTTCAGTTGTATTTGCGGGTATTTCCGAGCAACTTCTGAACCATGCTGTTTGGAAACACCCCCAAGCATCAGCACAAGGTCCTGCTTTAAGACCAGATCCAAGCCTTTGCACTGGGTTTAAATTCTGCTCTCGAAAAATGAGTTAAATCTCTTCATGTCCTATCTGACACTGCCTGGTGCAGATGCCCCATAGTCACTGCTCTCTTCTCTGGCACACATGTATTTATGAACTGCATACAGAAATTCGACCATCTCAACACTAACAGCCAGCAAAATACTCTCATCCCTTTGCCCACTCAGTACTCTCAAAATAACTGTTCAGAGGGGAGTGGAGTTAGTATATATGGAAAGTTTCCACCATCTCTTAATAGAAAACCTTTCATATAACCTTGTATGTCCTACCTATGGCATGCGATGGTACAAAGTTTTGAGGTCATAACGTGCAGGGAACAAGATTCCCCCTCTTGCCTAGCGGATTTTATTCTGTGGAAGGCTGCTGGTGTCATGAAGACACTGGACAGAACTAGCTGGGCAGTTAGGGAACACAGGCAGGTCACTTGGTCCATCTCAACATCAATTTGTCTTCACTTTGGTGACTGCAAACCTCGGGTACCCAGGAGGTCTCTCCCTGCTAAGTTCCCCTGGACATGCCAAGAATGGGCTGCTCCTCACATCCGAAATGTTGGATGAATCACTAACCTGCAAGAATTTATACACAATATTTTCTTAACATCAACAAGAATTTCGTTCTCATCTATTACACTAGACACTGATCTCGGAGCATCTGATACAAGTGTATTTATAGCAGACATTTTCCCAAACGATGACAAGACTGTGAAGGAGCCAACAGATGCCAGAAACAGGGAAAAATGCTTCAAACCCGTAATCTTTGCTCTATATTTATATTTTTCTCCCTCCTATTGGCTTACCACAAATGTCTGTTAGGGTCAGCACCACCTCTGGGCTGGTGTCTGCCCAGTGTGATAAATCCAGTGTCAAGGTATATCCCAGAGCCACGGCAAGCAGGGGAGGGGACCCATATGAGGGTACTCAGGAGGGTGCACCCGTAGCATGGAGCTGCAGCCTGGGGGAGATGGGGTCCGAATTCATGTGGAAGAGGCAAGGCTTGACTCTTCATCACATGCTACGTGCCCTTACTGGTCATGCTGGGGAGAGGCTGCAGTTCTCAAAAGACATCAGAAATGCACCACTCAGGTCCCTTTTGTAAAACCGTTTGTGAGACACATAAATGTTACAGAATGGTTTGTAGAAGAATATGACTTTAATTCTTCATAATGCCAGACACAGTAATGGCCAGGCACAGGGGACACACCATTTACACTGATGCGCCTGTAATCAGGCTCGTGATTTGTGCTTTACTAAAACATATCTGCCACAAAGTCATTTGGCTTGGAAACATTAGAGTTTTTTCCGACTCATCAGTGTTTGTTCAAGTGAATAATCAGCCTCACCCTGAACATCATGCCTGATGTCTGGTCTCTGCTTCCAGACAGGGTTCTTGTTCTACCTTCCTCTGCTGCAGCAAAGAGACTTCTCAGGGATTTTTCTGTCCATGGGAGAACACTGTTCCTGAATCGTCTGGCAATCCATTGCCCACGAAAGGTTTCTTCTCAAGTTTTCCAAAAGGTTTTCTTCCTTTTCTTTGCTGTTTAATCATTTTCAGATCTCGGGTGGCAGAGCCATCTCTCCTGTTGCCTGGGCTGTGCAAGGAGGAGAAGTCCCTGACCCAGGGCTATTCATCTTTCCTTCATGCCACCACATCTCAGCAGGAAACCAGACTTCATTGCTCATCCACTCCAACACCTTTTCCAAGGCGGTGTTATGGCTGAGATGCCCCCCAGCACTCCACTGGCATGATCGTAGATGGATTTTGTTGTTGTGCTGCCCTGGATCTGCTTGTGGCCAGTTCATCAGACAATCCAGATCACGTCGCATGCTTGGTGAAGCGGGAAATAGCGCTGACAGACAATCTTAGTGCCATCTGCCACGGTTATTAACAAATGATGTTTTATTTATCTCCAGATCAACCATGAAGACACTGACTCCCATTAGAAACATGTTTAATGACAAGTTCTCATCTTTCGAGATCTATAGGTTAATGGATGAAGAAACAAACCCCTGCTGTTAATGTGCCCAGGGTGAAGCTTACACAACACCACCACATCTCTGCACCCACAGTTACCAGCCAAGCTGGAAATACTATTGATGGAAAAAGGTCATTTGGGAGTAAGTGCTCCCATTGAGCCATGTTCACTAGCTACTAATTAATTACACTGACACCTTGAAATTCCCTAGGTGGGCAGTTCCATACTGACCAGTCTGGGAATGAGCCTGCAGTGATCCATACAGATTCACAAAGAACTGGAGTTTACCATTCGTAGGAAATCCCATTTTTTTTCTCCTCTCTTGTCATCAGACAGAGCACAAATAGCACAAGATGACATTGAAGAATTCTGTGAGATTTTCTTTGCGATCCATATTCATAGCAAAGGGAAAATCTTTGATTCCCATTTTAACTTCTATTTTCTTTAACATAAACATGTTTTGAAAAGTCTTTTAAAACAAAGCTCAAAAATGTGCGATACCAAGAGTGTAAAAACCGTGGGTATTTCACTTCTGCTTTGCCTACAGCATGTTTTGTTAAGACTAGTCCCTTTTAGAACATTTCAGCTTCAATGAAAACAGCATTTTCCTTTGAAAAACAGCGTCCATTATAAACACATCGTCAGATCTGCTTTGGTTGCCACACTTGCCCTTTTCTGCATGTTGGCCCAGCACTCACCATTTTCAGTATTTGCCGTTTCCCAGTCTTCTAAGATTTATTAAAGAATTATCCCACTGATGCCATGGGCTTCTCATCCAACCTTCTAGCAATTGAAAAGCCTCCAACTGCATTCTTACAGCTAGCTGGAAAAAAATCAGCATGTTTGCATATGAGATCGTATCAGCTCCTGAAATCTCACTCATGTTTGGGTATCAGGTCCCAGAACTTGGCTGTGGATAATGCCTTACTACCTCTTTCCTCCTCTATATTGCCAACACAAACGGAGATGTCCCCGAAGACAGTAATCCATGCCTTCTGATTTCCTCACACTCTTTCAACGCACACAGTTGCCAGTGAAAGGAAATTCTGCTCCATTCATGCTTACGTTTTCATTGCGTGCTCCTTTCTGGAGGCAGGCAAGAGCATTTTGTTTCACATCTCTGCCTCGAAAGCATCTGCTTCACTTGCGGTGATGCACTAGAGAGCAGATGCCTGCTCCTGTTCAGCGTCAGCCTCACTGGCACGTGGTCATTTACCTGCATTTAACATCCTGATGGAGTCAGACAGCATTTCAAACTCACTTACTGTACCCTTCAAATTTGCACACATGAAAAAAAACCCAAAAAACACAACCAAACAAATATTTGGCTATTGCATCCTGATATCTGCATCTGTTTTGCTTGGTTTCATCCACTCCAGCAGCACAATCCTGCCAGAGTCCTCGTTCACCCAAATAGCACTGAATGCTCAGTTGGTCTGCATTCGCCCAGCATTTGGCACCAAGCTGGACCTGAGTGGAGAAAAGCGAGGGCATCTGGGCTGTGTCAACAGCTAGCTACTACCCAGCTCTTCAGATAACCATCAGATCCCGTAGAGGGCTGCTCTGTTAATGCTGGATGCGAGTTTTCTGCTTGCTTGGCTTCGTGCTCCCTTTTCCTTCAAGGATACAGTTTCAAGGATGCCAATAGTGTCATCAGAATCTATTCATATCACTCTAATTTTAAGTATTTATTATTGGTTCTTTTGGGACTTATGGAAATAGACCCAAGTGGCCAGGCTAAGGTACCCTTTTCCCTGGGGACATCTTGCTCCTCTGCTTTGCTTTGTTCTCATCAGTGAGCCAGACCTTTCCCCCATGCCGCCTCTCACTCCTGCCACGCTCCTACGCTCAGACAAGATCGGGAAGATGCCCAGAGCTTGTTCCAAACCTAACACTTTACTCACTCTGGCTCAACTGCTTGCAACTCCTCTTACGTGAATTTTACACCAAGGGGGGACCCAAAGTCACCACCTTGTGCACTAGATTTACTTTCCCATCCTCTCTTCTCATTTAGCCACCCCTCTTTCTTGCCTGTTCCTGAAGCTCGCTGATAACCATTGCCATGCACGCAAGCAGCATCCCAGAATTTCCGGCTGCTCTGCACACCAGCCTGGCTATTAGACGGAGACAGACTGAGCAGGTGGTTGGGATTCACCATCTGGCTGTCCCCCAGCCTACCTGCTTGCTTTATTTATCTCACTTATTCCTCACTGAAATACAGCAGCTTGCCTCCCACCCTCGTAACCTTCTGCTAGAAGAGGATCTGGACAATTCAGCCTCTAGCACATCCTTTCTCGCCATCCTCCGCGGGTAGGGAAGCATGTGCCAGGTGCTGCACAGATGTCAGGAGACACCTCCTGCTCTCAAGAGGCTCTGCTCTGTTCTGTGTGATCCCAGCTGCCATGCACAGCCTGACAGTAAACTCCCTGAAGGTGCACTGAGTCTCCCCCAGTTTGGCCCAGTGTACAGTGAAGAGGTCAACACAACAGATGCTTTGGAGTGGTGACTTCATCAGCAAACATGGTCCAAATCTGCCTGCAGCCGTCTGTCTGCCAGTTCCCAGCAGAATGCCAGAGCATCCAGATCCGAGCAGGCTGCAGGGTGTCACCTCCTGTCACCGGCTTTTCCAGTTTGGTGGGCAGCTTATATTTACTGTCTAGTAGGTGATGTTATGAAAGGAGATGGAACAAGGAAAGATGTGGCAGAGAAAATAGATCACTTCATTGTAATTAAAAAAAAAATAGATTCATCCTGGCATTTTCAGTTGAACTTTTATTTATGGTAGAGTTACTTGTTGGCTTTTTTTGGAAAGACAGCTCTTGGCAGGCGAACAGCAGCTCTCCATTACAGTACTACAAAGAGAAACTGTGGCCACTCACTTCACAAACTCAAGGTAACCCTCATTATTCCTTGTTTAGCCAATGCTTTTACAGAAACTCTGGAATAAGAAGAGCAGCTTGCCCTGCTCTAGGACTGTTGTTGAGACTTCACAGCTGCCTGGCTGGCATTCCCCGTTAACTCCTGTCACCTTTGTCACTCAGTTGGAATAACTGCTGCATTATTTGATTTTCATTGCTTGCCTCTCAGGTTGGCATTTAGCCTTTCTTTTTAAATAATGTATGCTCTCACCTCCTTCCTCTTCTAACTAGGGATAGTTAGAGGCTCCTGCTACCCCTCATCCACGCCTGCAACAGCAGAGCAGATGGGATTAATACCAGACAGTAGTTATATCAATATTTTCCTTAATTTTGAAAGATAGAAGGCATCAAGTAATTGAGTAATACTGCTAGCAGGTGTAAGAGAAAATCCTTACAAGTCCCACCCACTGCAACTCCTTTAATGCCTCAAGCAACTCCCTTAAGGGTCACCCCATTAACTAATCAGTCAATGCTTATTAATTACATCAGCTGCATCTGCAGAACGTAGCTGGGCAGGCAAGCCCTCCCAGAAATGACTGAGGAGCAGGGTTGGGTTGAGGTGTAACATCTCATACCTGCTTTGGAAGAAGATGGAGGTGGAGGTCACTAGTGATTGCTTTTCCTGTGGATCACCATGGTAAAGTATGACTTATTATCTCCCTTAAGAAAAAAAAACACTGGGAGGTGGATATCTGAGTACTTTCAGATCCGTTACTCTAGATAATGACCCCTGGTTACATAGAGACCTCATTGCAGAGCAGAGAGAGAAATTCTGCATCCGTTAAGCTTAGTTTGATCAGCTGAAATACAGCTTCTGCGTTGTCTCTATGGAAAAACTGAAGGTAAGCTTGCCAGTGCTTCCCTGCCACCTTCAAAACGAGCTCCCTGGAGTTTCGGGGCTCCCAATTCCTCGTACTTGCAGAGCTGACTAGCCAGCACTGCTCTCTCCTGTGCATCCTCATGTCCTGTTATGTGTCAGATGGATGTTTTAACTTGTGAGCTGAATAGCCTTTAGTGTTCTCTTTCTCTCTCTCCATGTTTTTGTGAAATTAACCCTTTTTATGAGGCTCCCCTAGACTAGCTGTTGCAGTGCATAGGCTGCTCTGGACAATCCCAGTCTGGATCAACCCAAAATGGATTTTTTTTTTTCTTCTCTTGATTTTTTTTTTTTTTTTCTCTT
>WKFP01015121.1:1118728-1156097 GCA_011057875.1 Pterocles orientalis
GGGGTCCTGTCTGCAGGGATGGAGCTGGATGGTCCCAGCCTGGCTGCTGGTGTACCTGGTTTGGAACAGAGTCACATTTGCACCATTCTGGTGTGTTTCTGGTTTTGGAACACAGTGTTGGCGTCTTTGATCTTGCTTTGCTTATCTGAGAGCATCTTATAGGGTCAGAGCAAGGGTTCTTGTAGTCCAGCATCCATCCAGTCATCCATCTCACTACCAGGAGATGCCAAGGGAAAAACATATTGAGCTGTTTTCCCCAGAATATCCTCCCAGCCAACTGTGGTTCAGACAACTCAGGATGCAGAGCTCGGACCTTTGGAGATAACATGTAGTTTTCTTCTTGAATTTCTGGTTGGTTTTGCATCCCAGGAGCCCTTAGGGACCTGCAGTGGTCTTGCACAGAAGGCCCAGAGTTTTCTTTGGCATTGTGTGGAAAAAAACAAACCCCAAACTTCCTGTTGTCTCTCTTGCACACACTGCCTGGTTGCTCCATACCATGTGCCCCCATGGTGGTATTAGAGGCAGCAAGCTGAAGCCACCTTTTCACACCTTTTCATCCTCAGCAAGACCATCATGAACTAAAGTAGTTCTCCCATGTTCTTGCCTATTATTATTTTTTTTTTTTTTTGCTTCTGGGCTGAAAATCACTAATGTACTCAGTGGTTTGGACATTCCCTAGGTCATTCATCCTGCATGGCAGATCAGGAACCGCCCCTTGAAGTTGGTGTGAAGCTAACCGGGGAAAAGCAGACTGAGAAGGCAGGGGAGGACACTGGGAGAGTGAAACCTAGAGATGACAACTCCAGGGCAACTGAACATTTTTCTTGGCATGGCTGCATCCTCAACATATTAAGAAAACCTACCTAAGCAAGGAAAATAAAAGGTACTAATGAAACCTTAAATATCTTACGTGTAGGGGTAAAATCTGTTGACAATGTCCCAAAAGTAAGCTATTTTCGTATTAGTGTGCACTAAAATGCCTTTGGAGAGTGCTTATGCAGCAAGAAGCCCTGAGTTTTTAAACCTGAGACTTGTGCTGCTGAGCTTCCAGATTCTCAGCGTCTTGGTGAAAATTTAGGTTCCTGAAATTCAGAGCAGAAATGTTTTGGTGTTTCTAACATAAATGGTGGACTTCAAGATCTGCTGACCAAAAGAGACTTCAATTCAAAGTGTTCCAATTTGGAGTGAAACACTTAACCCCCCCCCAAAAAAACCACCCCAAAACAAAAAACCCCACAATAAACCCAAAACAAACCTCTTCCACGGTTCCTCGCAGACTTGAGAACCCATTTTTCAACCAATTTGGCTAGAAGCTTTTGGGTACCAAGACTCGTATCAATGCCTGCATTCGGTCTCCATCACTCTATACTCTGCCACTGGCTGAGTCCTGCTCACATGGAGAGGGGAGGTCACAATGGGCCACTTTACGTGGCAGGAAGAGTCTGGCTTTGGGCAGGTGGACCTGGTGCCATGGAGGTGGATTGAGCTCTGGATGGAAAGAGCCTGCACTGGGCTGAAGAAGTATTTCATATGAGCAGCAGGGTTTCCCTTTCCAGAGTGCCAGCATGTTTTGTTTTTTTTTTTCCTGCACAGGAAAGGTTTTTCAGTCTGTAGGGCTTTACCCTGAGATGGAGAGTCAGCTCAGAAACAGCGCCGCAGGCAAGTTGGTGCAACTAGCCCTGAGCCAAAATCAACACCACCTGTGCTCAGGCCTTGCTGCTGAGAAATGAGAATTGCTTTTTGAGTTGTGCAAATGTCCCACATAGAGCCGTTTAGCTGGGATCTTTCATTGCCCCAAAGTCCCTGAAATGAGCAGGGTGTGTGTAATGGTCAGGGAGGTCTATGACATCCCAAAGGAGGTTGGGAAGGCCAGGACTTTCCAGTCAATGGGATGACAGGTTTGCACCAGCTCCAAATGGCACTCTCAGCAGAGGCTGGTGAATTATCTGTGGGCAGCACACGTGATCCACATGATGCAGAGTGGGGCCAGAGCATGCAGCAGTTGCTGAGCCACTGTCTGGAGCTATTCTGGGGAAGACCAGCTCTCCCAGCTCATGCTGAAAGCCCCATGAAAGTCAATGGGAGGATGTATTTTATTTTGATGTATCTACATTTGGCCTTGCTGCAGGAAGGATAAAGATCTAAGGCTACATTTTTTTTTAAACTTTTATGCATTTAAAATAAGACATCTGAGTTCCTAGTCTGGACTTTTTGATTGCAAAGCAGCCACATTGAGCACAGGGATAATCGTAAATTGTCATCACTTCTGGAAAATGGGCCATTAAATAGGTCATTGAGTATGGCATTAGCTGCCTCATTTCAGCCACCTAGGCTGGAGATACTTAGCTGTTGAAAGGCAAACAGAGGCTCAGATTAGCGCTGGGTGCAGACCTGCTGGCCATGCTGTTGCTTCCTGCTGCACTGCAACAGCACAGGCAACCTGGGAGCCCTCAAACCCATGCCAAGAAGTCCACACGGGCATTTAATAATCCACTTATTCCGGGGGAATCAAACCTTGCCTGAAACCATGATCAGAGAAGATCCACAGGACCTCTGGAGGTGGCAGTAGGGGTTTTACATTTCTAGATAATTGACTCATGCACAGTTCAGGTTGGAAGGTCATTCAAACAGTGGCTCTTGATATCCTGCTGTGCAATGAGCTGACTGCTGTCCCTTTTGAAGCCTGTCTGTCCCCATGAGAAGGACCATACTGCCTCAGGATCCATCTATCCTGATGTGCTGTCTCCAGGGGTGGCAAAACCAATCCACAGGAAAGCATGTAAGAATTTGGCAAGGACATAGGACTCTCCAAAATGCAACTATTTGCTGCTCGGGATCTGCCAGAGCCAGAAGGAGTTTCTCTATCTTTAGTAACTCAATGCATTGCTCTCTCAGGAAGTTTCTCTGTCTTCCTTGGTCTCATGTAGCATCCACAGCATCCTAGGATGGGGATAGGCGGAATGGATCTGAGGAGTGAATTGGAGAGAATGGATACGAGGAACAGTTGGAAGAAGCAGGAGAAATCAAGCCAGCTAGCTCTCTTCTGGCTCCACTTCTCCTTGATGAAGCTGTAAAGAGGCCTTTTCCCAATATGCCGAGTCTTTGCCGCAGCTTGGGATTTGCTGAACCTGTTTGTGAAGAATCAAGAATATATGGCAAAAAAAAAGAGATTGAGGTATTTAGCATGAACGTGAGCAAAATAAGCCAACTGTGGGACTATGGGATGTCCCCACCCAAACCCACATGTGCTCTGTAGGTCCCGGAAACAAAACCGAGGGCTCAAATAGCATCATTGTACTACAGTGAGCTCTCTTTTTTTGAAACATTTGATGATAAATGTTTAAACAGCTGCCCTCAGGATTCAGGGAAGGAGAGCAGTAAGGCATTGTCTTGTACTAAAGCCCCAACTGGACCTTGGCCAGAGCTGAAGAATTTGTAGGTGACCCGAGTACATTTTTCATGCATTTTGTTGAATCCCCTGCATGGCGTAACTTTCTCTGTGGGAGATTTAGCCAAACAGTCTGAAGAAAAGAAAGAAATGTGGTCAAACCAGCTTCTGTGATTTATTGCCTCAAAGCCATTCAGTAGAGATTGTCCCAGCTGGTCATAAACTACATATTTCCTACTTCACTGGAGGGGAAGAAGGGTACTGGATGCACATTTTGCCCAGATAGAGATCTCTATTCTTTAATTTGTCTCACACACTTGGGACAAATGAATAATAGTGTTGATCTTATCCCATGTATAATTTCTTGTTTATTTATTTCTTTTGTAGTCCTCTCCTCCTTTTTTTCCCGCTCCCTCCAAGGTCAGGTGAGATTTACAGAAAGAGAAATAGGTCCATCCCTTATTCAACAAGAAGGGAAGCTTCTTACATTAGTTTTATGTGTGGCTGGAGGGTTGATAAAACTCATAAATCAAAACCTTGGAGATCAAGGTAAAGAAAAACCTTATTTGTCTCATAACCTTAGTAGCCATAAAGCCTCATCTGGTGTGATCCCAGAGAATACAAATACTCAAGGAATACTGGTTTTTTTTTTTTCTCTTAGCCCTGCTAATTGTTATTTTCTTCTGAAATATGGATTGAGATTACAGATCCATTAATTAAAACTGTTGTGGAGACCTGAGTGTGTCTGCGTTAGTGTTTCAGTCCAGATCAGGAGCTCACTTTAGAAGCAGATTGGTTTGCATTGTGGTGCCATCTTAAGGATGCTTGCATTAGTGTTCCTTGGGAGGAAATTTATTTGGAATATGTGCTTCCCTAATCCATTCCAGTCCCTACCAGGAAATCAATCCCTAGGATTGACTGTGGATGGCATGAATTAAAAAAAAAACAAACTAAACCAAAAAAAACAAAAAACCCCCACCAAACCAACCCAAAGCCCAAAACAATCCAACCATGAAATGCATGTACTGTGGCTGTCAAGTCCTCAGCAAAAGTTTCCCTGGTCCATGGCTCTGCTCCTCTTACTTGGTAATGCAGACATCGTCTTAGAAAATCCACAGATGATCTTCAGTGAATTTGAAGGCTTCACAGAATCACAGAATGGGTTGGGTTTGAAGGGTCCTTAAAGGTCATTGAATTCCAACCCCCTGCCATGGGCAGGGACACCTCCCACTAGCCCAGGTTGCCCAAAGAATCATCCAGCCTGGCTTTGAACCCCTCCAGCGATGGGGCATCCACAGCTTCTCTGGGCAACCTGTGCATGGCTAAGGAATTCCAGCATAAACCACACAGTAACAGTAAGAAATTAAGGGAGTCAGAGGCCCGGTGTGTTGTGTGTCACCTGTCTTCCTGCAAGCCGTGTGAAATGCTAGTTTTTCTGTTTTTTTTTTCCTAGGTTTTTATTTTTTATCTAACAGACAGGAATTGTTTAAAATATGAGTGGTCCTTTAATTCTGTGTAAATAAAATTCTTATTTCTATCATATATTGAGTTGCTGGGGGTGGGAAACTCTCCTTGGAAAGGAAACAAACCTGGGTCGCCTCTGATGGACCTGTGTGTGCCATGGGACTTCAAGAGCAGCTTTGCATTGTATGAAATTTCATGCCAGAACATCTTCCACACATCCAGAAAACCATGTATCACGAAAACATTTATCCTTTGGGGTGTGATCTGCCTACCTGCAGCATCAGCATCCCAGCATTGCTCATGGCTTGTCCTTCAGCCTTGGGGGCAACAACCCACCGAGCCTCACAGGAGTGCAAGTCCCCGTGCCTCTGCACCTCCCACACCCTTCATCTCCACTGACCCTTCAGGTGGCTGTAATTAAATCCTTCATTCATCAGAGCTGCATAAGGAACTGTAATTGCAGCGTGAGGGGGGCAGAGGGGTGCAGTGTGAGGGAGGCTGTGCTGCTGGGGGTGGAGTTAAGCGTTCCTCACCATTGGACCCTGATGTCTGTGCACCAGCCCCACACTCTGACCTGGCTCTACACACCTGGATTTTTTCTGATGACAAAGAAATCAAGTCCAATCAACTGAGATGGATTCTTTGGAGAGAAGAGAAGAGAAGAGAAGAGAAGAGAAGAGAAGAGAAGAGAAGAGAAGAGAAGAGAAGAGAAGAGAAGAGAAGAGAAGAGAAGAGAAGAGAAGAGGAGAGGAGAGGAGAGAAGAGGAGGGCTGCCACACCTCTGATCCTCGGGAAGCTGTCGATCACCATTTTAGTAATAAGAGAGAATCACTTTATCTTCAATCTTTTACCCACAAGCGACCCAGTCACCATGAATAGTCAGAAAGAGGTTCAAGGCAGTGCTGAAAATCAGAACAAAATTTCTAGCTCTGCTATAGAGTTTTTTATTAAAATATTTTATAGATTGAAAAAATTAAGTTCTGGAAAAGGTCAATAGTTTTGATCTTTTCCTAAAAACCTCTTTGGCTGAAAGTTTGCTTTCAATTAAGATCTGTTACTTCTTCAATAACCCAAAGTTTTAAGTGTTCTGAGTGCAGAACTTTTAAGGAAATTATGGGCAATTAAAATGTAAAGGATTGTTAACAGCTCTGACAAAATAAGAACCTATTGGATCTCCCTTGTTCTAGTTCCTTTTTAAATTTGTGAGGCCTGAAGCACTGAAGTGCTGTGCCACCTGCACCCAAGAAACCCGTGCTCTGCGCTCTCTGGCGTAAGCTGCCGAGGTCAACGAGTGTTGCTGCAGTTGTTTTTTTTTGGCAGACAGCAGTCTTTGGGGATCTATCCTTTTCCAGACAATCTTGGTAGAAGCCTTGCCCTCTTCTTGCCCATCGTTTTCCCAGGGCTTTGCGGACACAGATTTCATGGAAAAAAATCTGATATGGACAAAATCAACCATCCAGCCTTCCTTACAGCTGTGAGATCTGCACGTGGAAATTCCTTACAAACACAGACCTCACTGTACAGCCTTGAGATTTAAGGACATATTTGAACTTCTCAAAAAGAAGCGACTCAGTGCATATGAATAGTCACAGCCTCTGTTTCGCAGCTTACGTACCGCTTCTGCAAACACAGTGGTTTATAATTGACTGAAAGGAGAAATCGATCTTGCAACACCCACCAGCTTTGGGAGCCTGGGTAGTTTCCAAATGGGGTTTCCCACTGGAGCACCTCGCTGATCTGTTTTTTGTTCTGTGGAGAGCTTACAGCACCATGCTGGCCATGATTTCCTTCACCGAAGAGGTGCTGGTGATGCTTTGTTTTGCAAACGAGATATTTCACGAACTATCATGAGAATAAAGAACTACTAGAGCTGAGGGGGGTGAAATGGAAAGAAAGGGAGGGAGGGCAAGGAATGGCTTTGCAGGCAAATCCTCCACACTATTGAATCTTTTCTGGCACAGAAAAAAAACAAACATCAGAAAAGTCATGCTTCAGTTCTCCACCGTTGCATTATCTTTTTCCTTTTCTTTTGCTGGTTCAAAATACCTACAAGTATGCTGTCCTCCTTGAAGCAGCCTCCTTGAGAATTGAGTGTACGTTTCAAGGACTGTGTACAATATAACTCTTTGTGTTTGGCTTGGAGAAATATTTGTTGGGTGAAAAGGAAAAAGGAATATAAGTAGCTGGTGGTAAGCAAAAGTTCCACCGCTGCCCGGTTAAAACACATTGAAATGAAGGATAGGTCTTGACCGTGCTGGGCAGGAGTTGCTTCTTGTGACCTTAAAAGAGAGTTGGAGCTCTTGACAGGGCATTGTGAAACCAAACACCCCCAAAACCTGTCAGATACACCTCCAGAGATGGGTGAGTTCACACTGGTGAGGGTGACAATGCCACGGAGATGGTGGGGAGGACCGATTGTCCCAGCATCTGTCCCTGGTCCTGGGAAGGGTCCTGAGCCCCCTGGGGCACAGCTGTGCTGCTGGCGAGGCCATTACTAGCTGGTTCGAAGTGTGCTAGTGTCAGCGAAAATATGTTATCTGACAACATCCCCTTCCTGTTCCCCCTGCTTTGGCCTCTTTATCCTCTCAACACCTCTGCGAGTCAGACAAATGTTGGTAGCCCACGTGGACAGGTGGGGACCCAAGGCCCAGAGAGAGAGGAATGGGGACTGTCAGCTATTGCTGCTGGTTTGTTACACATTGCTCCACAACATTCCCTGGAGTTACCACCGATGAAAGAACAAGAGGGCTTTTTTTTTTTTTAATCCAAACTTAATAATATTAAGTCACTTTTTTTTTTTTTTCTCATGGTCCCACACTTGAACCCAATGTTTCCAAAACAGGACTTCTGGTGAGCTGACAGGAGAAATAACGATGAACTCACCCCCCAGGTGACACTCTCCATCTTCTCCACGTTCCCCAGGCAAATCAGGGAGGACAGCTGGTTTGGATCAGCTTTTGTGTGCCGAGCAGTGTGCAGATGAGATGATTAGCTCCAATAAGTAGTGGGTAGGACTGAACTTTCTCAGTATACATTTGTTCTGTCCTCATTTCTTTCCATTTGGTCTTAGGTGCCAAAGCACGTTACCGTGATGATGAATATACGAAGGTCTTGGAAAATTAGAATTAAATGTGTGTATTTGTTGTAAGCTGAGACATCATATAAAAGGGAACCCTAAGCCTAGTGTAAATAGCTATCAACGTACTTCTGTTTGTTTTTCAGTCCAATTGTCTAAGCGTGCTATGCCTCGTGTTTTAAGACAATACTTGAGCTGAGCTGATGCCAGGCTGCATCCCTCTTCTATCAAGATACTTAAGCAGCACGTACTCAGCTAAGGAGAACAGGGTGGGCGAAAGGCGTCTGGATTTAGGGTCTTGCTTAAGCACTAAGCAGACCAAGAGGAAAGCTTTGCCATGCTTTTGTGTTTGGTTGGGTTTGTTGTTTTGTTTTGTTTTGTTTTAATTTCCAAACTGCCACGATTCTCTGTGAGTTAGCGATTGCCTGGGCATATTTTGGAGTTAGCTTAATAAATTTGGGGTTGCTTGAGCCAGGACTTGAATTCTTCCATCTACATTCAGAGAAGACAGAAAACTTTCCCTAACTAAGTTTATTTGAAGCCTCAGTTTCATGCAACCTCTTAAAAGAAGCTCAGTTTTATGCATTCAGATGAGGTACCTCAGTCAGTGCTTGAAATAATTTCTAGGGAATCCTAATTCCTCGTGATTTGTGTGACTTTCAGCACAGAACAGTCTGGAGATTCTCCGTTTTTTTGACTGATTGTGGCCTGAAGCTGTCCCACAGCGGAACTGAACATTTCAGAAGAAGTCATAATTTCAGCATATTTTGAATTTCAGACTAAAATACTTCATTTGAAATAAGTAAAAAACCCAATCATTTCATTTTGAAAGATCGCTTGGAAATAAAAAAAGGAAGCATTGAATTTAAAAACTGGTTTAATGGTTTAGAAGAACATCATTCTATTTTTGGCTTTACTACACTGTTTTTTCATTTAGATGAAAACAACGTTTTGGTTGACAAGTAGTTTGGTTAAAATCTCCCTTCTAGCCATCTTTGTGTTCCCCTCCTATACAAGACATGGTTAGCAGAAGTTACAGGAACAAATTCAAAACCATTGTCTTGATCTGAGCAGGCAGAGCCTCTGTCCTGGGTCCATACTCTGACAGATGTGCAGCCCCTGCATCAAATTCCTCCTTTCCCTGGCACTCCTAAGCGAGAGCTGCCAGCTGACACAAGGACAGCAATTTTCCTGCTTGGAGACCTCTGAGGTAAGGTATTCATTGCTTCCTTCCATGGGGAATAAACAGAGGAAGAGATGGCCAATGGAACAGAAAATGTCAAGTCCAAACCCAATTAAAACTACATTTTCCGTTCCAGGTACAATCAGGCTGGGAATTCTGTGTTATTTGATGTCATTGTGGTCAAGAATACCACAAGATGCATAAAAAGTCTTGGACTTGAATGTATAGGTATTTCTGCATGTACATACACAAGTATCTCCAGAGTTATCGTAGGTCATTCTAATAGATACGCATGTAATATTAAACCTTCTGCCACTGTGTTTGTGCCACAAAGATATTTATTACTGGCATCATGCCCATAAGGCAGCAGGTTCCAGAGAAGTTCAGGTACCTGGGACCTGCCAAAGATTGCATGAGCACGTCCAAGTTGCAAGTTTCGAAGGCATTGGGAAGCAGTGAGTCAGTGGAGGGAGCAGAAAAGGATCTGATAAATTCTTTGTTAAAGGCTTGTTCCAGTTCTAATTAATCATGTTCAATAACAATTCAATTAGTGCCATGAGTTAAAAATTACCAAGTTAGCTGCATCTACTGAGATGGACACATTCAGGGCTGGGACAAAAATAGGCTGGCAGAAATGAGAGGCATTGAATAAGGCAGTGATTTCCCGGGACATTTCTGGAAATTGTTCATGGCTGTTTTCCATCTCCTTCTTCTCCAAATGCTTCCAGTCTCGCTTTCCTTCTCTGACCTATGCCTTTCACGGCATTTCTCTCACACAGTTTCTCTTGCTAATGAGCAAGAGTGGAGACCATGGCACAAGCGTGGTGATGTGGTCAGCCAAGGAGACTGGAGCCTTGCTGAGAAACTCAGTCCCGCTCTGTTTAGAGCTCTCTGTACACATCATAAAAAGACACACACCAGAGAAGCACTGGGAAGACAAACACAGACAACAGGCAGAATGAAATGTTTGGACGTTGTGTTGAGGAATATGATTTAGCTGGGAAGTATTGGTAATGGTTGGACTAGATGATCTTCTAGGTCTTTTCCAACCTTGATAATTCTGTGAAATTCTGTGAAATTGGCTTAGTCTCTCTGAGAGCCACTGGTTCCAGCAGTTCAGCTCTCAGGGTGCTGGATACCACGCTCACATTTACCATCAGGAAATAATACACCATACAGCATCTTCCCTGTGTCTTCTATAAGCCATTTCTTTATGCAATTCACCTCTTTTAGCTTTTACAGCTCTTGGAGTGTGTTCACTGTTTCTATTGCATCAAATACAACAGGGATCTGACTTGGAAGTCAAGTGAAAAATCATCATCCTGGGCTTCAGAGCATTAAAAAAATGAGTGATGTAAGTATACTGAAGTAGCAGAGAAACTCTTTTACCAAGGGGAAACAAGAAACACCAGACTAAAAATTTGCAGTGATCCTTTTAATAAGAAAATAAAAATTAAACAATAGAAATCATCATGGGCAAGTCAGGTCCACATTCTGCCCTGCATCATTGAGGCGAAATGGCTTTTGGTTACTTTGCCAGACATTTCTTCCTCCTTTTCCCACTTTTTAAGTTCTTCTGGGATATATCAGAGAGAGATGTTTCACCAGAGGAAACAGGAGCACAAACAGAATATCATGGAAATTGTGGTGTACACACACGTGCACTAGGACACCCATGCCAGCACACCAGCCACGTGCCATGGCTCTCACTCTCTTTGCACCAAGCTGGTGGAGGTACAGATCCTGTCCCACTTGAAAGCTGACCTGTGGACTAGATTTCCCCAAAAGCTGAGGGTGTTGCTGACCATTTCTTCTTGGTTTGCAGAGTTAGTTTTACTTTGCTCTAGCAGTGCTATCATGAATATTCTTCCATCACGTTCCAACATTTCTTTTAATTTCCAGAATCAAGAGCACTGTTTTGTCTCAAACCAAATTTATCTTGCCTTTACCTGAACTCCAACGTCACTGCTCAAACAATATCTACCTGGAGCGTAGATACAGCGACAGTTGTACTCAGTGCATCTCCACGTGGCACTTCATCGACAAACCAGAACATCGACCTCTAATCTCATTTTGCATTGAAAAGTACGAACAAATTCTAGTCGGAATCAACCAGAACAATATATACTATTTCGGGTAAATGATTTGGAAATAAAATTAATCAGAGCTGTTTTCCTGTATGTCACCAGCTGAGAGACAGCTGGAGCCATGCTAGTGAAGGGGCTAGTGGGCAACATGGGTGTGACTACTGAAATGGGGGCTCTGGAGAGGAAAGAAGTGGCAAAATAAACCTTTATCCCAGCAGCCAGATGAGTGGTGGGAATTATTTCTCCAGCACACAGTGTCCCTGGGACTCCCAGCACAACACGTGCTGATGTGCTGCTGCTGCATGGTGATTCGAAGTCCACTCAAATCACAGAGAAGGAGTTTTCGATTAATTTCTTTGAGATTTCTACTTGTTTTACAGAGGCAGCTGCTTGTTTGTTCAAGCCACAGCTGCATAAGCCTCTCTCTGGGATGGATTAATACGCTGAGTGATGGACAACGAGCAAGCAGGAGGCTGCAGAGACTCTCCTGGATCCAGGAGTAGTGTCATCGCTTTCTTCTAGTAACTAATGGCACTGCTGACAAACGTGCAAGCACAGCCTTTCAGATGGTGCTTCTAGACATGGGTTGGGGCCCTGATGACACTAATAGCTCTTAATTGTCCTGATGAACCTCGCCTGGGACCTCCACCCACAGCCCTTGCTCATTTACCCGGGGATCCTATTTAAGCTCAGGCTGGGGTTGGAGCTCTGGTTGGGGTTGTGTTTCAGGGTGCTGCTCTGCAGCTTGGCTGGGCTGGCTGTGCTCTTTCCTGGCAGTGAACCCTGTTGGTCCAAATCCCAATAGATTGACTTCCTGGCCTGACCCTGGAGATGTCTTGCTGCTGTGGACCCCCCTTGCCACCCCTGGATCTGACTTGTGGGTTGGCTTCCTGGTTTGACTTCAAACCTGTCTCCTCACCATGACTTCTTCCAGTGATGTGGATTCTCAGCTAAATGCTGCTGCTTTGTGGCTTCCCTTGCTTGGGTGCTGTGGATGGGGTCCTGGTTGGTGAGGCCCATGTGCTGCTACTCAGTTCTTGCAAATATGTGTGACACCTTGGATGCAGAAGATCTCTGTGCAGTGGCTGAAGTTCTTACCTCTACTGTTTTAGCCATGGAGTTGTCCAGGCAGCCTTCAAAGTGGGTAAGGGTACTAAAGATGTATCTTTACTTTCAAGGTTTTGTCTCTATTGTGACAAAAGAGTTTTGAGGCATATACCTCTCCTGCACCCCATGCAGACCTTCCTTTGAGAAGGAATGGTTGCAGCAGCTTCTTCTCAGCTACTGCCTCCTCCGTGTGCTCCTTAGCTGTGCACAGTGCAGGGATTGGGCCCTTGAGAGGACTCTGCAGCCAGCCTTGGCAGAGGGAGGAGCAGGTCTGTGACCCTTGGAGATGTCAGTAGTACATGAATAGACTTAACCAAGACCCCACCGTACGCCAAGATGTAAACCCTTTCTGGCAAAGACTGCCTTCTTAGTGTACGGAGCACCTACCTTTGTGTGGTCTTGGTTGTGTTTCCAGGTGTTGCTGTAATGTCAATACTAGAGTAATATCCAAGCTCTGGATGCCTTTGTTTTGCTTTTTATAGGTTCACATACCAGAGAGGTCTGGAATTCAGGAGTTACCAATAATAGACCCTATTCTAAAGGCGACGCTGTTGCCACTGGCAGTATGTAAAGGTGGGTGAGGTATGTTGGCAGATAGCAGACAGGGTTGCTCTTGGGAATCAATAGCTATGATTGCTTCTGTGAATGCCATGAGATTTGTTTAACCTGAGGTACCTGTCCTGCTTGTTGAAAATACTTGGAACTATTCACTAGTTCAGGAGGAACCTGGTTTTGGAGAGAAAGTGGTATCTTTTGCTTTCTGCCTTTCTAGTCCAATTTCTCTGCAAATCTCCAACGTGGCAGACAGTCTTTTGAGGCTGTTCAGCATTAGCAATGTATCACTGGTGCATTTGGTTTTGAAGTAGAAATCTGTTCCTTGACTACTCCTCCTTAGGAGCAGCCTCGGATCAATTTGATTTGCAAGCAGATAAAGTG
Organism: Pterocles orientalis; assembly: GCA_011057875.1. Taxonomy (NCBI): domain Eukaryota; kingdom Metazoa; phylum Chordata; class Aves; order Pterocliformes; family Pteroclidae; genus Pterocles; species Pterocles orientalis. The sequence continues at coordinate 1,131,970 of WKFP01015121.1, forward strand.
AATTTTTTTTATAGTGGTCCAAGGACCTGTGCTGTTTATATAGTGCTCAATAAGTTATCATATAGAAGGGATGGTCAGCTCTGTTTACATATATGTTGTCAAACATCTTTTTCACTTAATAGAATAAAGATAATCTAGAAAACCACAATATATACATAGATCTGACCCTGCAAACATGCTTACTCTTGGTTACAGGTGTTTTCCTATTGATGTGAATGGCACTACTCAAATGAGTGAGCATTTGCAAGATCCAGTACTATGTGTGCGTGTATATATATATGCAAAAACACATGTATAGATCAGTGTTTTGCTAGTGGTCTCAATTGGGAGTGTAGGGACCTACATTCTGATAAAAGGGCAACTCATGTGGTGTGGGGAAGAGAAGTGAAGCTGTTGGGGTTTTAATGCAGCCCCCCAGTACTAGGATCTGTGCTTGGATAAAGACTGCTATAAGGAATTCTGACTCCAAAACCTATGTACAACACTTTCAAGCAAGCATCCCTCCAGAAATCCCAGCAGAAGTGGACTTCATATTATATTTGAAGATGTTTTTTGCACTTGTGTTAATTCGAGTGGGAAGAAGTATGGTGGTGGGGTAGGAACAGAACCCAGCCATTGCAGGGCGCGCTGGCCATTTTTCTAGTTCTCCTTGAAAGAGCTGTGGGGTTTGAAAAACTATTTTTGTCTCAAAAAATCTATTTTGTCGTATGATTTAGATGAGTTATTTTAAGGGAAAATTCCTTTGAATCAACCTATTGTGTTTTAAGACAAAACCAGAGCCTTTGCTGTGCCAACGATGGGGCCGGTGGTGCCAGCACCTCCCTTGCCTTGCGTGAGTCCGTGCGCTTCTTGTGCTGCTCAGTGGAACCTGGACGCTCAGACATGAGGGTCAATAAGCTGGTGTAAAACACTCATGATCGCCCTGTGCAAATATGAGAGTTAGACTGCTGTAAGACATGGGGAAAACCCGAAATTGTTGTGTGTGGTTCCTTTCCCTCCTGTAAATGTGGTTTATTTGCACAAATTCAGAGGAGCCTCCAGGACTTCCTCAAAGCTGCAGCGGCTCTGCTGGATTCATCCCAGCTTGCTCTGGTTTGGGCTGCGGTGTTGCCAGCACCCAGTGCCGGCTGTAGGGCACAGATCCCTGGTTCTGTACGTTGTTCTTGACCTGACCCATGCAGTAGTGCTCAGCGGTACAAAATGTTATCAGGGGGACAGATCCCAAAATTTAAGACTTATTTGTATGTGCTTGGAATTTGGTCCTACAGTGATTTTTGTACACAGCTAATGCAGTGGAGCCTAAATCTGCAAATACAACGACGGAGGTAGCAGATACTAATAATTTAGTGGCAAGAAGTGGTGCTTCATGATTGCTCTCCTGGCAAGATGTCCTCCTGTGTATGCTGTTATGCAAGCTGTTTCCCCTTTATTAATTGTTGCTAATTATGTTTTTGCTGTCAATGATCCATTAACTAGCTTACCGTGGCAGAGTTGAACAAGGAAATAAAAAATATTTCATGTAGGGAATAAGTAGAAAAAACACCTGGAATAACTCCTGGCTGGGTTTCTCATAGCTTCTTCATCTCTTCAGATGTGTTTCTTGTCACTGCTTATTGGCTTTCAGGCTCAGTGGGCTGCACAGCTTGTGAAAGGAGCACTGCAGGTGTGGTCTGCAAGTGATTTGAGGTCCAAGGTGTTTTATTTGGAAAGAATACCAGATTTTTCTAGATGTAAAAGCGTATCAGAGGGATGGCTGAGATGTGGTTGGATTGCTTTAACCAGTAACCCCGGCTCTGGGACTGAAACAATGGCATCAGGCATAACAGAGCAGATCCACTTGGAAAGGAAACTTGCTTCTAACCAAATCTGGACACGGCTTTTTCTGGAGATATTCATGAAGAAACCGCTGCATGTTTCCACCCTTGGAATAAGTGAGTTTTAACAGCACGGATCTCATCACAAGCCATTGTTTTATAGGACTTGGGTACCAATGCTTATCCAGAAAAGCAGGGTCACTAGTGGGTAAAAAAAAACATAATTAGAGATTGATGTTTGTATAGATATGTACAAAGACAGGCTTAGTCTGACTGTTGGTGTAACCTGGCTTCACCATCCTAATGATGCCCTAAAATGGTTATTGAGTAAAATAGAATCTATAAACAAATATAGCCATATATTTGGATAACCCACCTCTTTTTTTCTACTAAACAATTTAAACAATTAAGATGGAATCTGAAGTGAGCAGGGATTTATTGAGCTGCTTCCTTGTGAAGCAAGAGTGAGCAGTTGTATATCACCCAAATCCAAGGCTCAGAAAATAAACAGGTCTCTGAAAGGTGTGAAGAGAAGTGGTGTGCAGTTCAGAACAGGGAAAAGAGCAGCCAGGCTGAGGTGTGTTTCAGCAAAAGGAGCAGGGAACTTGGTCACCACAGATACCTCCTGCAATGAGGTTTGTTGGTTTCCTGCTTTATCCTACTACATTATTCTTTCTGATTATACTTATTTATGTTCATTGCACTCTTGTTCTCTTAAGTTCATAATTAAACCCTCCAGCTTGTTTAACTAAAGGCTAAAGAGCAGAGCTTGGGGATTGGCCAAAAATTGTTAAAATTATTATAGATTGAAGAGGTGTGATGTGTAAATATTCAACTGCTTCCCCATTGCGGTGTGACTCATGGGCACAGCTGCTCCCCTAAAGGTGTAGGCAAGTCTAGGGCATCCAGGCTTCTCCTTTGTCCTCTGGGCAGCAGGGAGAGCTGGTGAAAGCTCTGTGGAGTGGCACATTTTCTGGAAGTCTGGAGAAATGTTTAAGTGAGCTGCAGGTGGAGCTGCTTGGGATCCTGTATTTGAGATGGGAAAATCCTGGGAAAGCTGACTTTGAGCAATGCTCTTCCATAACAATGCAGAGAAAATTGTTCTTGGCTTAGACGAAGGAGCCTTGCTTTGTGCAGATGACTCCAAAAGCGGAAAGGACCAAGGAGATGGACAGTCACTTCCTATCCAGGTGTCCCAGGGGACATAGCTGCTCCTGTCTGTGCCTATTTGGTGCACTAACATAAATTTCCAGGTTGACCAGGGCTGAAACTCTGAACGTTGGGGCAATAAGTACACAACCTGATCACCATGAGCTGTGCAGTGGATATATGCCCAGCCTATTTTGCATCTGGATCAGAAGTGTGTGGTGTGTTAATGCAAGTATTTACATTGAATATAGATTCTCAGCATGTATGAGCCTGGCCCCAAAGAGTAAACTTGCTTGAGGATCCTGGTCTGGATAAGATCAGACTGTAACTATGGAGTGATTTTTTTTTTTTAAAGGTTGTGTTTCCTTTACTAGGCATGCTGAGGGTGCTGAAATGATTGATAGCCATGCTAGTATGGGAAAGGACTTGGAGTAGAAGAGACATTTCAGTGAGCTTTGCTTTCAAATACCTGCAAATTTCTAATTTTTCACAGAATCACTTGTTGAGCAGCTGTTACAGATGGACAGTGAATCCCAGATAGCCGCTTTCACGCCTTTCTTGCATGCTAGCCCATCACTGCAGCCAAAGCAGAGCTGCACTTGAGCTGTCTTGCATCTCTGTGCCCTACATTGAGCTTTCAGCAAGAAAATACACTGCACCCTTCTGACCAGAAGATGGCAATGAGAAATGAGGTTTTAAACTTTACTTTTTCTTTACCAAGCATTGTACAGTGATGCTTCAAGCTTATCACAGTTTATATGTCAAAGCCTTCCAGCCACATTTGTTTTGAATAATTAAAAGCAGCTTCACCTCTATGCAGATGAGCTGTCAGCGGGCTGTGTCTGAGGACATCCAGCAGCAGGGAATGGAGGTGGCAGTTTAAAATCGATTTTCCTATAATTGGTTTTTCATAGCTGGTTTCTATGGACTGCACAGTGGTTGAAAAGCCCAGAAGTGTTCAGCACCTGAGATTTAAGGACCTTAAGAAGACCTGACAGGTGAAGCTTCACCTGGGTACCACCCCTCAGGGCTTCAGCTGACTGGTTTCCCAGGGGTTTGCTGGGAGCTTTAAATAGTGAAGGGGGGATTTCTGAGAAATTTTGCATTTCTTAAGTGTCTTGCATTCAGTAGGAATGTTTCATTCAGTTTCAACACAAGGTTCATGGACGGAAGTTCCTCAGCACAAGTGAAAATCAAGCTGTGTGGTCACCCCTCAGGAGCTGTACACATGGGAGCTGTATGGCTCACCTGCCCTGGGGACACAAGAGGCATGTTACCTGTGTGGTACCTCTGACCCCATCACTAGGTGTAACCCCCTGATCACTTTGTGCTGCGTTCCTTTTGTTTCCACTCTCATCTCTGGAAAGTCCTTGATTCTTGGCACAGGACGGGGGAAACTTGTGAGAATCTTCAAAACTGTTTCCCACTAAGTTCCTGATGTTGTTTTTGTCACACTGACTCCTAAACTACACCAGGAGCAGTGCAGGGGAGTTGGCAGAGGCATATTCATAGTGGTAGAAAAGGATCTCCCTCTTCTCCTTTACAGAGTGTTTAGAATCTTTGCAAAGTCTCATTTGCTGATCCTCAGAAAGTGAGATCTGTTTCCAGTAGGAAAATGGACAGTGGGAGACAGCCTGGACACTGAAGAGGTCAGAGTAGAGGAGAAGTGAAGCCACCAAGGGGAGAAGGTCAGAAGCCAGTCGGAGCCAGGCTGAGAGCTTGCCCTAACCCATGCTGATTTCCTTGGGTGATGTCTCTTGAGACAAGGAGCTCATCCCTCACCATCTCACAGTCCTGATGAGGCTCCTTGGTTCTTCCTGACCTACACAAGTTGACTGTAGGTCCTGGACCTGCTATTCTGCCTCTCCTGTTTGGGGAAGGATGGCATTTGAGACCCTCCCTGTAGGGCAAGGGGGTGAGTCTGTGGTGCGTGTTGTACATAGTGGTGGCAATTTGTGTGCCAGTGATTTATTCTAGCTTCCTTCTTTGTACTTGTTTCAGCTCTTCTAATGAAGAATCCCCAGCACCCTCTGGTCTTCTTGAACAACTCAACCAGACCCAGTGTCAACAAGGAAGCAGCTAATCAAAGGCTGCTTGTGTAAATGATCAGATCCAAGATAATTCAATTAATGCAGATGTGTCCCCAGAGTGCCCCTTGACCCTTCTGTGTCTTCCCTTGGTTTTGCATTAACCTAGCACTGGCATCCTCCTCCACGGGCTGACGATCACAACTCTATCATTGGATGGGACTGGGTACATGGAAGTATGAGTGCATCACTTTCTCTACTTGCTCTTGGCATTTGCCAGAGCTGTGAATCAGCTTTATCAGGGACAGTCTGCAGAGGCTATGTCCCCAGTGGGAAAACTTTAGTTAAACAGTCCAAGTTGGTTTGTTTCTTTCATGGGGATATATTCTGACATGCTGGTGTATGCTCAGGTGGGTTTGCAGTGGCGTATGGCAGGATGCAGCGTGAATGGGTTCATTTTCCACCATCACTCCAAGTTGAATCCTGATTTTTTTTTTTGAATTATTGTCCCTCGGTGATTGCTCGATATCTGCTGGAATTACAGAACCAGGACTGTGGAGCCAATGCACAATCATGGACTGTGGTGAGGGCTCAGCCAGTAGGTTGATGGATATGGGGCAGAAGCTGAACATTTGCTGCAATACCTGGGCCCTCTGTCAGAGGCAAGAATGACCATCATCCCTGCCTGTCCTCAGGCTCCAAACAGCTCTGGGGTGGGAGTGGGGGTACCAGTGGGATGAGTGGGGCTTGTGTGTTTTAATGTGTACAATCAAGAGCCTGTATCCTTCTGGAGATCCTGTGTACCTCTCTGCAGACAAGGATTGTCCTTGATCTTTGACCTTGTTGGCACATTTTTAGCTGCAGGCTGTGTGCCAGAGGGCTCTCACTTTCCTCGTGTATTTGAGGCTACAGTGAGGAGGCAAATCTGATCATAGGATTTATTTGCTAAAGAAAAGTGAGCAAAACCAGAAGCAAGTGCAGAATGGAGCAGCCAAAGGGTCTTGGATAGGAAAATACCATAGAAAAGCAAAATAATATTGGTTCTGCCTTGTTTTTTTCACAGTTTTGTGTGTTTTATCTAGTTTCTGTTTATATCCTTCTTTCTGGGCTTTTACATGCACAATGTGTTTTGGCAGTAGGCATAGAGACTTTGATTTGACGTTAGTCTCAGTCTAACAAGGCACTTGCTGGGCTGCTTACAGTTGAGTCTGCAAAAGCGAGTGTCTGGGAACTCAGCAGTTCAAGATGTGCACAGAGAAGCATCGTGGGTGAATGCTCTCTTCAGGGTTTTTTTTGACAGACGAGAGGTGCCAAGCAATCAAACCTTTTTAGACCATGGCAAGTAATAAATCAAGGCTCTGATATTTTAAGTGGTAGGTTGTACAACATGCATAAAGGAAGAATAGGAGTTATGCCAGCCCTGCTGGTTATCCATCATCTTCTCCATCAGTTTAGCCAGTCTCAGGTATTCAAGTTGTTCTTTTCCTCCTTTTATTTCTTAGCAAGCATTACTTTATTTTCTAGGGAGCACAGAAATAAGAATAGGGAATGAACATAATGATGATAAATGGTTGCTTTGACCCTCTCTGGGAAGACTCTGATAACCCAGGTCTGGTCTTTGTGTGCTCCTTCTGCCTTGCACTATGAGTTCACCGAGGTGGCCCTGGGCTGGCAGACCTCCCAATTGGCGTGTGTCTGACATTGTTCAGCAGGAACACTCTGTGCAGACCCAGGCGTGCTCCTCTCCTTGGCATCAGAGGACAGAAAGCAAAAGGCTTGGCTCCCAGGTTTGTTGGCCTTATCACATGCATTATGGTTGCTTCCTCTAGCTTCGAAAAGCTGTTGCAACCCCAGATCATTGGTTAAATCTGGCAAATCCCCCTTCATTTGCCGGTGACAGACAACTGGCTTGCTTGGAGCTGATGAATAATGCTTCTGTGCTGCAGGCTGGTTGTGAGCACAGAGGAACAGATGAACATCAATAAATTGTTAATTATTGTCACCCTCTCTACCTCCTTGTTCAGCTTAAGCGTAGCTTTGGTGCAGAACTGATTCTGCCAGGGTCTCTGTGGATAGCTTGTTCTCCCACAAGAGTTTGTAGTCAATGGTTCTATTTTCCCTATTCCATCCTGGACTTCTAAGCTTTTTTCTAGAAAAAAATTTGGCAGAACTGGTTTTAATCAGAAAATGCAGATCTCAAAACTGAAAATACTTCAAGAAGTACTAATTTTGAGGAGACTTCCACTTCAGGCATAAAAATGCATCCTAATTATGTTGTTCTTCAAAGTGTCTGGCATAAAACGTCGTAATTTTCCTCGTCCAGTGTGTTTTTCAAAATGAAAACAAGGACTGTAATGTCAGTGCTCAACAAAATGGAATTACCAGTTTTCAACTTAGCCTTAGAGAGAATCAGTTGAACTGTGGTGGTAAGGATTGTTATTATCAGACTTTCCAGGTTGATAGAAGGAATGAATTACAGTGAAATTGCACAGCAGTCTCTTACGGCTGACTTTTTTAAAAATCAAATTTCAAGCTGGGATATAAAACTGTTTTTAGTCAGCCTGAACACAACTCTGCAATTCTGAGTAAAGAGCTGGAGTTGGTCTCCCAGCTCTTGCTCTGGTCGTGGAACTATGAGAGAAGGTGAGTGACTGATGGGGATTATTGTTGCAATAGTTATTTGCCAATGTTAAAAGCAGCTTGATTTGACTAACTGCAGTGGATGGAAGGTGGTGTGAGAAATGTTGGTTGTGACATGTCTCCCTTTCACTTCGTCCCCTGCTGAGGAAAACTCACCACCTCTGCTGTAGCAGCAATAGAAGCACTGTTTCCTTGGGTCTGCAGCTCTGGGCAGGATGGAAGCTTGTGACTGTGCAGCCAAGCCCCAGTGCTGGGCTGTTCCTCTCCTTAGGTTTTCTCTTGGAATGTCTCCTGCAAATGCAATGCTGTGAGTTCATGATGGACTTAGCCTGCTTTGCAGAAGGCAAGCATGGGCAATCCTGCAGGGGGTTCTGCCCCAGAGCAAAGACCTAGTGTATGATCTGGGCCAAACCATATCCCATGTTGTTGTAAAAATTGCAGCAACAGAGTCTTTATACAGTCTTTTTACAGAGGGATGACTCCTACCCAGAATAAAGTGAACTCCTGCCCTGGGACTCTGAACCATGATGCCATCTGGAGAGGGGCTTGCATCTGTGCTTAGCTAATGGCCTTTTAGAAACAGTGTGAGAAGAGAGGCTTCCACCTGCACAGGGTTTTTTTCCGTGTTGAACCTATTGGTTGGGTGACCAACTGGGAAGTACAAAGTGGAATCTAAGCGGCTGGTGCCTCTGATCTGTGTTAATGGGGGATAGCAAGAGACAAACAATTATTCCACTCACATTAAAGATTAAACAATGGAAGAAGTGCATTAAAATTCCCTAGGAGAAAGGAATTGAGTCTTTTTGATCTGTGGGTATTTCTTCTAGAGTATTTGACCCTGACATGTGTCTGACTTGGTGCACTCAGTTATATTTTAAACGACAATAGGGGTTGAATTATCCTTTTGAAAGGGGGTGGACGTGCATCTGGGGTTAATACAGAAACTGCCACAATTAGCTGCCCTTTAAGATGCCTGGGGCAAGGGTTAGAGCGGATAGCTGTAGTTTCTGGATTTTGGTCTCAGATGCTTTTGGACAGAAGGAAGAAAGTGTGAAGTTAAGGAAAAAATTCATAACCCTGTATTATAGGGGAAGGTGTTGGATCATATTCTAGGTGATGATGGGTAGTCAAGGCAGGTGAGTGCTGATTTTTGCCTGCAGGAGGGTAGCACATGAAGAGATGGCTGAAGTGTGGATTTACCATCACTAAAATATTGAAAATCTTGGGTAGAAAGATGTACAGAAGTTCTGTGGTACAACTTCCAGTTCAAAGCAAGGGTAACTTCAAATTTGAATCAGGTTGCTCAGGGCCTTGTCCAGCCAGCTTCTGTCTCCAAGGATGGACATCACCTATTTCAATCCTTGCTGCAGCGTTTGCTTTTATTGGGAGGAATTTTTGTCCTTATCTAGAAATATGTGTTTTTTGTTGAATTTGATTAACAAAGATAATGGAAAGACAAAGGCCAACATAAATATCTCTGAGGGTTTCCTAAAAGGGACTGGAAACCACTCAGGAGTGGAAAGAAGACTGAATGCTGGTGCTCAGGAGATAGGCTTTAGCTTCAGGGCAAGTAAGAACTGAAGGGAAAGATGTTCCTCCCTTTTTTCTAGATCAAAAAGAGCTTAAGAAACTAAGAAAGCTGAAGTTAAAATAATCATCAAAAGCTGCTCCTCGCCATTCCTTGCCCTTTTTCATCCACAAGCATTATTTATCTCCTTGCTTCCCTGCCTGTTGATTTCCTGTTGCCTTAGAGTCGGAGGGGAGAGCTCGTGGCCCAGCACTGCCGTTCCCTTCCTCGCTGCAGGGCCTGCCAGGGAAGGCAATGGGCTTCCAGCTGCCTTGGGCATGCACGGTTTGCTGATCCTATGGGCTAGTGGCCAGTACATTTGCTTTGTTTGTTGTAGCCTCCGTTGGGATGCAAGGAGAGTGCCAGCCACGGATTTCATTAATTCCACCATCAGTAGGTCTGAGTTCATTGCCACTAATACAATACCTTTTTCTATGCACTGTGCCAGGGGTATTTTTTTTTGACACCATGTGTGACCTCCTGTTATTTCTCAACAAATGTTGGCAGGCACAATACAGCTGTCGGAGCAAAACAGCACAGTGTGTCACAAACTGCTGCGTGCATCCATGCTGAAATGAACAGCGGGCTGAAAACGAAATCAGTGAGGAAGGGAATACATACAAGTGTTGTTCCCCCCTACTCCAGCTTTGCTCCCTTTTGCACATGCTATCTCCCCTGAGTTGGACTGAGCAACACCCAGGAGGAGGTTGTATTTTATTTCTGTTCCAGCCTTCCAAAATTCCCCCAGACTCCTGTAAATGAGTGTTTCTGAGCTGGTCCTGAGCAACTCACCAAATCATTCCTTCCTCTGAGCTGATGTTCATCCTCTTCTTTGTACAGGAGGGTTTGACCTGGTTGTTTCCGTCACCGGATAACCCACTTTTCTTACACTTATTCTTTTTCTTTGGGTTTCTGTGCCTCTTCCCTGTTGCTGTGGAATAGGTGAGCTGGGTGAAGTGCTACCATCAGTTGTAGGAGCCTGAGCTGTTCTAGTGACAAAAGCAGTCCTCAAGCCTGCAACTGAGCAGACAAAAACACAGGACCATGTAGCGTTGCAGAACATGACAGTTGGCCATCCTGGATTTGGTTCTTTATGAATAAATCAGCTGTGTTGTGTGCTAAGGATCAGTTGTGCCTCTGCCACCCCACAGCCAGCCCCAGCCTCACTGGGCATCAATCCACAAGAGGGGCTGTGAGCCCAGGGCTCTGCCTGCTGTCACTCAGCCCTAAACATTGTCACCTCAGCATGGTTGATGGTGTCCAGCCTTATCCCTTGGGGTGGCTAACACAAGCACATTTGGGCTCCTCTCTTCTGACAGGGTTTTGGTTAGCAGCTGTCAGTTCTGGTGTAAATAATTTGACCTGTGTGAGGATGACCATGGCAGAAGGCAAGTGCTCCTGGAGCAGATTCATGCTGGGACACCCTCTGCGCTGTCAGAGCTGTGTGTATATTCTGTGTGCTCAGTATGGTGTGCTAGGCTTGAGAGCCTGAAGACAGGTTCCCCTGCCAACATGCCTTTCAAGAAGGCAAGGCAGAAAGAAATAGCTTCAATACAACCATCCTGCAAGCCTGGTTCTGCAGAGAATTGTCATTTTTTTGGCACCAAGGAGAGCATTTTAAGCTGATGAGAAAATGCAATAGGCTGATTTCCTTGGATGCTTCAGTGTTTCTTTGACTTTAGCCAGGGGAGGCCACAAGGGGGGTAGAGAAACCTAAAATATAATGCTACCCAAGGCTTGTTTGTATGCACTGGGGCTTGCAGACACTTGCTAAACTTGTACCTGCACGTGGGCCAAGTGGGAAAGGAGGGCAGGCAAAGGGAATTTTCTTTCTAATCGGCGCCTGCAGCGGCAGCTTAACTTCCACTGTCAGCAGCCCCAGGTGAGGCCATGAAGCTTGGAGAAGTTTTTTTGGAAAAATGTGTGTGGGGTGTTGTGCCTGCCCTCTGCAGTCATGCTCCCTTGCAGATTCCCACTGTTCCAGGCCCTTTGGCTGCACCCTCATCTTCCTCCCCATGGGAGTGGGCCCGCAGAGCTGGGGCCCACCAGGTGGCACTGGTGACATGAAGTGGCCTGCAGACAGGGAGGATCAACCCCAAGCCACAGAAGGATGGAAATAAACCTGTTTGTAATTTTCTGTGAGCAAGCCTTGCTTTCCTCTCTGCTGAGGTGCCTATTCCAGGGCAAAGCAAGGGGTGAGCAGAGGCCCTGATTGAGGTGCCTGGGGTCAACGATAACTTGCTGGTAGGGTTGGGCACCCTTTTCTGGTAGGAGCATCTCACTCCTGCTGTTTTCTGATGATAGGTGGTGCGTTGGCTCCTTGGTGTCCTTTTCAAGACTGCAGCAGGGCTCTGTAAGCCACTGGGATGACACTAATCACTTCTCTGTCTGAAGTGTTCTGATGGCAGAGAATGGCACAGGTAGAACTGAGGATGTGCGAATAAGTGAGTCCTGGACAGAGAACACCAGCCAGCAGCAGTGTTAGCTGTCTCTTAGAAACAGGGGAAGCATGACCCACCATCCTGGCCCCAGGGCTGGCACCAAGATGTGTACATCAGAAAGCCAGAGAGAAGGGATTGCTGGGCAGTTCACTGGAGAATGGTGGCGGTGCCTCTGTTCCTGGGTGGCTGTTGCTAAAGCTGAGCGTGAGCCCATGCATTTGCAGTCATTCTCATGGAAAAAGCCATGGCCTTGAAGACGTTGACTTTCAATCTGCAGTGTATTTAGGGAAGGAGATGCCACAAAACTCATCTTGTTGTGACAGGGAGCTCAGTGGTGCATCTCTGGAGAAGCAGCACACAGAATGGTTGCTCTCGTGACAGCTCCTGGACCTCTGTCACAGCACAGAAACCTGGATCACAAGGCTGGACTGGTCTTGTGTTTCATTGTGCTGCTGCCTTTAATTATACCTAAACCTATCTGATTGCCTACTCCAGAAAATGAATGAGACCAGAATTTACTGGCCACTCCTTTTCTCTGCTGGCTGGGTCATAGAATCATTAAGGTTGGAAAAGACCTCAAGGATCATCAAGTCCAATCATCAACCCAACCCACTAACCCATGTCCCTCGGCACCACATCTACGTGTTTCTTGAACCCCTCCAGGGATGGTGACTCCACCACTTCCCTGGGCAGCCTGTTCCAATGCCTGATCACTTTCAGTGAAGAATTTTTTTCTAATATCCAGCCTAAAAAGGCCTTGCTAAAGTATTCAGGGGCTCAAACTCAATAGCACCTGGTCTCCCAGCTCTTTTGTGTATTCTGGTCCCATCTTCTGGTGAACTAGTACAAAGTTTTGGGTGCTGGTAGCTTCTCCCTTCCTGGCTGATATAGTAAAAATATCTGGAAGTGCTCCTGGTTTCTGGAGTTGTGGTCTACTGTTAGTCTACCCCCTGTGAATTCAGAATTAATTTAGGACTTGCTTTACAGGAAATTTTAGATAATGTCTGCCTGTGTTCACGGCTCACTCAATTCTTTGGGTGTAGCCCAGTAGTCTGAATAGCCTGTGATTTACTGCCACCAGAGGAATGAAACAGAATCACTTTGTCTGATTTATATCCTCTATTGTAGCTAAATATTTACACAGTATCAAGATCTTAGTAATTGAATGGCTAACAGATAGGTAGCAAATGTTTATATACCTCTGAAATGGCCACAGAGCCACCAAGGTAATGATATTTCATTCTGATAAAAGGTCTTTTAGTAAGAAGAAACTTAAAGCTCTTTAAGCTCCAGTTTGTTCTCAGGGGTAGTACTAACTCATGCTGATTTTAGTGGGTTAGTTCCATTTTTACAGATTGCAAAAATGAGCCATTTATTTCAGAAAAATACTTCTGTTGAAATGAAGCAATTGTTGCAGAGGAACATGGCATCTTTCACACAGCAGTATTGTTGATTGCTTCAGGTAGGAAGGCAAGAAAAAATACCAGGCTAATATCAATCTTAGAAGGAAAATGAAGCTGGCAGGTTTAAACAATACCTCCCAGTATTAAATCAGGACTTCTCCATTCACTTGCAGAAAGGTATCATTAAATATTTCATGACCCATAGGTAATCAAAATTAGCCCTGTTTCCTGAAGCAAGAAGGAATCCTGTCACTATTTGTTCTGTTTAATTTTATGTCCAAGTGAGGTAACTGGAACTCAAAGTAGGTGCAATAGTTATAACAGTGAATACTACTGAGTTGAGTTCTTGTTTTACAGTAATGTTCAGAGCTTGTAACTGAGCTGATGTCAGATTAGGATTCTGTCTAAGCCTGTCCGGGACTATGTATTCCTTAGAAAGAGGAGTTTTGGATTTTTTGTGTGTTTTGGAACTGTGTGGTTTTATAACCAAAAGAGATGTCAGCTTTTCTTAAACCCTAAATCTGCACAGAAGCTTTCTAAAAACAGATTTTCATTTTTTTACCTTTTTTCTTAAATGTTACTTGAATTTGTCAGATAATTTTGTGCTGCTGGATTTAAAATGGGACTAGCTGGGCAAAGAATAGGAGAGCAGCAGCAAGGTACTTATTATTTTCTGTTTCTTGATTACTGGAAATCATTTTAGCAGCAGTCTATTATGTAATTCCAGAGTGTTGGGGGGGGGGGGGAACAGAAATGCTATGTACATCTCAGATGTCACTTACACTATTACAACTTTGAAAGGCCTTTTAGAAAAGAGGGAGGCTATTTTGGGATCCCAGTCAGTGGAAATGAGAACAAAATTCACTACAGAGTGGCTAAGATTTTTTTAAATACAATTTCCAATATAATGGAGCCCGTATTTCTATCTGGAGAGTCTGCATAGTCCTCTAACATAGACTAATGATTATTTTAAATCTCTAGTGACAAATATTTCTTATATCAAGCTTAATCCCTGGAGCTTGGTACTCAATATAACATGCAATGCTTCAGAGGTTACAAAGGGTGCCACTTCTCAAAGATCACAGGGATTTTTTGGTTTCTCTGTCCTAGTTGGGAGGCCACAGATAAACTTCCTTCTGTACCTGGAAAAAACTCCAGTCTGTACGGGGAGCTTTCCAGTTGACTCTTTATGTGCAGGGATATGTAGTAGGATACTTGGCCATGCACACAGCCTCTGGAATGAGCCTGGCTGCTTGTTCCCTAGGTGCTTCATGGCCCAGGCAGAGGATCCTGGCACTGCCTGTACCCTCCAGCTGTCACTTATGGTTACCAAGGATGCAGCCCTGTGCACACAGCATTTCTCCCTGGTTCCTTAACCCCAGTCACGTCATCAGGCAGATCACTGAGATCAGAGAAAGCTCATTCCTCTAACCAAAGGCCATCACGTGTGACAGGGTCCTTCCAGCACTGGCAGCTGCTGGTGACCAGCCGGGGGTGCTTCTCCCACCTTAGCTCGAGTGGATTGTGCAGCGTTTGGGCTCTGATACTGCCGGATCTCTCCGGCGGGGGGGACACCAGGTTGCCCTACCTGATGGTCTCGCACCTCCGCATCCCCAGCGCTCTGACGGGCCGGGACGTGGCGGCCGCGGGAGTTGCGCTTTCAGCACCCTGGCCAGGGCCCCGCGGCGGGACGGGGTGGCGGGGGCCGGGGGACTCGGTTGGGCTGGAGGGGGGCGTGGGGCTCGGTTGGCACCCAAGCTGGTGTGATGGGTTTACCCTTGGCTGGGAGTCAGCCCCACACAACCCGTTTGCTAACCCTCCCGGGGATGGGGGAGAGAATTAAAGGGGTAAAGGGGAAAAAAGGACTCATGGGTTGAGATAAGAACAATTTAATAATTACAATAATATTGGAAATAATAGTATATACAAATGAGTGATATGCAGTGATACTCTCACCACCTAATGACCAAGGCTCAGCCTGTTGCCAGCGAATGATTCCAGAGCAGGGAGAGTCCCAAAACTGCACTCCTGGAATGGAGATAACAGCCTGAGAGTCCCAGACCGAGAGCTGACCAAGGGAGAGGAAAGGGACCACCTGGAGTGAGATGATCTGGAGCAAAAGAGATCCTGAACAAAAAGAGCCAAGCTTCCAGAGGGTCCTCACCTCTATACTGGGCATGACGTGTATGTTATGGAGTAGATTATTGGCCACTTTGGGTGTCAATCCCAAACTAAGATTGAATCCTAGGCTAGTAACTGGGGCTGTGCTCCCTCCCAGCTTCTCTTGTGTGTGGACAGCAGAGAAGCTGAAGGACCTTGGGCTGTCCTGGCAGCAGCTGTAAACATCACTGTTATCAGCTTTCTTCTTAGCGCAAATCCAAAACACAGCCTCTTGCTAGCTATTGTGAAGAAAGTGAACTCTGTTTCCACTTAACCCAGGACAGCTGCACAGCTGGAGGATGAAACACCCTCAGCTGAAACCCACAAAAGCAAAAGCTTGAGACCTCAGCATCACAGCTGTGAATCTTGGATGTGTGCGTGTGCGACAGCAGCACAGGCCTTCAGCTGCCCGACTGCGGTTACCTGCACAGCTGGGGCTTTGGTGGCACATCTGGGTCACTGGCTGCACATGCGTGCTCTCAGATGTGCTGCTTGGTCTTTAATCTGTGCAGCTGGAGGCTAGGATTCCTGGTCTGCATTCCCCCCTCCCATCTAATGTTGTATTTTGTGCCCCTGAAAGTGTCATATAGCTCCCACACTTCCGATTCCTGACCCTGTGTCCTGTTGTCAATAACATGGAACAATACGGTGGTAGAATGTTACAAGTGCAAACATTTTTTAGTGAATGAATGTTTAGACAGTGTTCATTGACTAAAAACAGCTTCTGAGACAGCTGCTGGGAGTTTCAGCTGACCATAGTTACTGCTACAGTTTGTGAGTGGGATTTTTGAATAAATTGGGGAGAATAGGGAGCTCAGACATCCCAGATCTTCATGCCCGTCCTGATTTTTATAATCTGTTGCTTGTGCTGCACTATTATTATACTGACGTGCTTGGGCTGCACTGCATGTAAATATTTTTCCTTGAAATAATCCAGTGATGCACAACTAACGAGGCAGGGGAATGACTGGAGAGATGGCATTTTAGGTGAATCACAGCTCATTCTGCAAATTATTTATAGACCACACTCTCTTTATGATGGGCTGTCAGGTACCTGGCAACAAGCCAGAGTGTTTGTGAATCATCTAATGGATTTATTGTGGCTTCCAGAGGAGGGCAAAAGAGATTAAGGAAGGCTTGCTTTGTATCTTTTCATAAGCAATAAACCAGCTTGCATTCCAATGAAAAATAAAACTCTCTGGTCCCAGCTGGTGTGTGGTTACAAATAAACCTGCCCGTGATCAGAAAAGAAAGTGAATGAGTAACACGGCTTTACGCTTGGTGTCTAGTATAGCTGACTTAATCGAGGTTTGAATTCTTTGCTCATGCTTTCCTCTCTTATCTTCAGTCTCTGTCCGTGACACCTCGGTGCCGTTTTACAATTCATGAGTACAGAGTCAGAATCAGGAGTGCTCAGAGGAGTTCTATGATGAATCAGGCTGTCCTGCATGAGGATGTTCAGCTGCCTAAGAAGGTGTATTTAAGTGAGAGAGCTTGATGCTGCAAAAATAACAGCTGAAAAGCATGCTTCCCTCTGTCCTCATCACTCTAACATAGAATCTATTCCTGAGTCAAAATTAAAAGGATCACTGGGATATGCTGTGCGAGCCCAGACTGAGCACGCCTGTGGCTGTTGTATCATTACCTCTGTTATATTATGATCAAAAATTGCAACTTTTTGTGTGGATATTTGTGCTTGCAGGCAATAAATATTGCTTTTAGTCCTCTTGAGAGGCATGTCGGTGCCAGGTGTGGTGCCGTGCAGTGTGAGAAACAGCTGAGGGCAGAATGAACTGCGTCAATTAGATGTGCAGTTTTATTAGACATAACTTAATGACACTGGTAAAATTGACATTTATGTAGAATCATGGCCCTTTTCATCACAAAAATCATGAACATCAGCAAATTAAGTGTTAAATTAACTTCCACTTCTATTAGCATACCTTTCTAAAAACAAGGATTGTTTTAAAGTGTGCAGTTGCCCCTGTTACATTCACATAATAAAGCAAACTTCAAATAAAAAAATAAAACCAATGTGTTAATACAAAATGGATATTTACAGACAATGACGTTCACCACTGCCCAAAGAACGTCCCAGGACCCCTGGGCCGTTCAAGTCACACTTCCCTATCCCAGAGGTATATGTGCCTGGTCCTTGGCAAGAGGGAACTTCTCACAGTTTGCAGCAGCAAGAATTGTGTTTTCTTGTTATGAACTGGTCCAGTGGTAGATTCCTTAAAAACCAAAGCACTGAAAAAAGTGTAATACCAGAAGCAACACCCAGAACTTCTGCCTCCTGCTTCTCTGTTCCAGCTGTCTGCTTTTTTTTGTGTTTTTTTTTTTTTCTTTTTGAAGTTACAAGTATGGAGATGAAATTCATCAATATCTTCAGTGGGAATTGCACCGCTGTAGTCAGCGGAGTATTACGGAGAAACAGAAAAGGCAGAAGAGTCTCATTCCTCACCTTAGGGCTGACTTCCTTGCTGTGGGTTGGTGTTAGACACATACGAACTTGTTTCTATTTTCTTCATGATAACTCAGGAAATGCTAATTCAAATTATGCTGTTGGGGGGAAAATACCCCTAGTTATTTGCTAAAATGCTTTGGAGATTTTTCTGTTTCTTTTCTAGCATGCACCCTCTGCTACGGTGATCAGCAGCATTATTAACACAGAGGCCTTCGCTCAAGCAGTTCTAAACCAGAATTTTAAATTTGTGTGTCAGGTCAGGAGTACCCATCAGCTGTCAGGAGCAGCACCATGGGGCCCTCTACCCAAACAAACTGTGAAAAGCCAAGATCAGAGAGAAATCCCTGCCACAGGACTCAACACCTGAATAAAATTCAGGAACTCCTAGGAAAAGAAGAGGATTCATCCAGGTAAATTATTAATTGAGCTATTCACTTCCATCTATAATTCATTTGCTGTGAGACAAGGGGGCAGTCACCCCTCTACAAAAGGCTGGCAAAGGTTCAAGCATCAGTTTGTTCCTACTGAAACTCTACTTTGAGATTGCACCAAAGATCTAATATTTTTTGTTCTGGCTCTCTGCAGGAGAAGTTGTCGCGTGCAGTGATATAAAAATATGGAAAGGAAATGTCAAACAGGTGGAAACCTTTTTCTCTCTCTTTAGAGGGAAAAAAAATATTTAATATTTGCTGACAAGGCGAATGTACTTATTACTGCTGCTGACTCCATAGCATTGAAATACCTAAGTAACAGCATTCAATAGTGTTAGAAATTTTTTTTCTTCAATGCTACCTTCCACAGTAGGACAAGTGGAGATTAATAGAAAAGAAATGAGTTGTTTGTAGGACAGGATTTTTCTTCTGCTTTCACTGAAAAGCAGAAAAGTGCTACAGAAACAGTGCTCTTTTCTGACTAGTCTTCATCAGCTGGCCACACTTTTACTGACTACAGCAAAAACCCCCAAACAAATACTTGTGTTTATGTGCATTGTTTGTTTGAGGGATTTGTTGGTTTGTTTGGTTTTGGTTTAAAAAAAAAAATAAAAATCCAGTGCAATAATGCCTACAATCAGTGTGTTCAGATTGCCTGTTCTGGAAGTCTGTCCCATGAGTGACTTTAAAGTAACTAGCCAGAAATACACAGTTTGTTTCCTTAAAAGTCTTTTGGGAAATCACTACTGCTCCTGATGAAGAATCCCGAATATTGCAATTCTAAGGCACAAGGGGAAATCCTCAGTTATGGTTATTTTTACTTAAATACCTCCTTAGTGTCACTGTGGCCCTTCTGAAAGCACGAATTACCAAATCACTCTGTTTCCAACATATAGGCATCAAACTCTCGTAAAGCAGAAAACAAAGGTAACACAAAACATTGCTGGGGAGCTTACTTCACGTCAGTTGACTCTGTACCATTAGTAGTGTTACTAAAAATCAAGTCCTGTGCAGTGCTGGAGCACCTTCTCTCCAGAGATTTTTAAACCGTTCTCAAGGTAGTGAGCATCTCCAACTCTAGTTCCTGTTCCAGGGCTCAAACTTTAAAAACTCTTTTTATCTGACAGATAAAATACCTTTAAAACACAATGCAGTAAACACATCAGTCCCTTAATTACATCTTAAGAAAATCCCCTGAACTTGCTGAATCACTTGTAATTAAGTAGCCTCCAGGGAACAGAAGCAAATCCTGTTTATTTTGAGGCATCATCAAAGAATATGACAGCACCATGTAACTGGAGGTAGTCAGCCTAGTGTAACACATTAACAAGTATCCATGGTTTGAGACACAATTCACTTAGAAACTGCTGATCCTCAGCCTCCAGCCTATGCCTCCTTTGTCATCTGTGAAGATCTGAGAGAGAGGTGCTATCTTCAAATTGTATTCCCAAAATACTTTCCAGTTCGGTGCACGTGGGGAGTGATCATCAAAGCCAAAAGCCCTCCAGCCTGGAAACTACCAGTTAACATGGGCTAGATGCTGATAGAAAAACCATGAAGTGAGTAAAAATAGGTATCTCAACACAGGCACAAGAGAAATGGATCAAATTTGTACATCTGGCCTGGGGCAGGCGATTGTCCAAGTGCAATTTGGAGCCACACCTCTGAAAACGTGGGAGGGAATGAGGTGACAGAGTAGCACTTAACAGAGCCCTAAAGGGCTCATTTTTGATGCCTGAAGCTATCTCAAGCACAAGATGGAGTGTCTGTCTCGTCCATCCCCTATGGCTGACCCTCGTTGCAGGTGCATTATTCAGGCTGCTTGGGCACCCAGGTGAATCTCCATCCTCCATCATCATCCCTGCGTACGAAGGCTTGTCCTTGGTGGAAGGTGTGAGTTCTCACGTTGCGGTGAGGACTTAGAGATGTTGTGAAGGCCACTTCTGTTTTGTTGGGTGACAAATCACCAGTCAAATAAGGCAACCCGTAGGCTGGGAGGGAGGAAACGCTTGGCACTGGTGAGGAGACGCATGGTGCTGAAGAAAACTGAGGAAGGAAGGGAGAGTCCTCGGTGCACGGATGGGTACTGCTGTTAGCTGCAGGCAGGTGACTGCAGCTATATGTTCCTCCTGCTCCTTTGCTGTGGTCATAGTCTATCGCTTCACCAGGGCTCAGGCAATATGTGTCTTTTCCAATGTCTGAGGACGGGGCACTGTAGTTAGCTGAAGTTTCATCAATGGTGTTGACATCTTTTAATCCTAAAGTCTGTAAGACCCAGCTGTCCACACCAGGGCTGGCTTGCTCTTCATTGGCAGTGAATTCATTAAAGAGGTTCCTTCTAGCTTTGGAAGCATGAGGGGTTTCTTGAGGAACAAAGCAGTGATCCTCTTTTAATCTCCTCTTGGTGCTTTTGAGAAGAGCGCTGTTTTTTTGGCTATGGCAGGACAGGAGTTTCTACCAAAAAAAAAAAAAAGGTGGAAAGAGAAGATTAAAATCTGAATTTCTAGTTACCTGGAAGCAATATGTTTCTGATTTTAGATTTTAGAGGGGCAAGATGGTTGACACTGTACTTATAAAAGATACTTTTCCTTCCACCCTGTGCTTAAACATATGGATGCAACTAGTTATTTTGTGTCTTTACAGTCTCTGCAACAACCCAGTCCCTGAAAGAGAAGAATTTGACAGTGTCAGTAAGGCCTGTACTGTGATCACATTCTCACTCCATGTGACGTGAAAGGAGAGCTCCTGCCCGGCTGCATGACACTCCTCTGTGCTGCTGCTGCTGGCAGCATTTGGCAGGTGTGTGGGGTATTGGGGGGAATGTGGCAGCGTGACAAAGAAGGAGGATGCGAAGGTAAGTCACACCGGGGCTGGGAGTGCTCAGAAGAGCAGCCTGGGTGGCTTTGAGCTCATTAATCCACCTCCATTGCCATTAAACTCAGGACAAGGGCCCTTCAGGCATCCAGGGATGGTCAAAGAAAGGCAGGAGTAACAAGGAAAGCTCCCCACCGTGTCACGAATTCACTGCTCAGCCACCTCCCATGGCACTTTCACACTGGATTCTCCTCCATGGGACACCTCCCTGCTGTGCCCAACGAAGGAGATCTTTCCTACTGCCAGGAGCCAGGTCTTGGCATAGGAGGGGTGACATGCCACACCGTCAAGTCAGAATAAAAAATACTCAGATGTAAAAGGAAAGTCTGCAGTTTTTTATGGGCCTCTTTACCTCATGCCCAGTCCACAGAGCTGTACAAATAATTAATAATTTGGTTTCATGGGTAAGTCAACAAGAAGCAGTTATCTTTATTTAGGAGGAAAGACAGGCAATAAAAATATTTAATTTAAAAAAACCCCGTCATATTTAACAGAATGTTTCATCCAGCCTGAAGCGTTTACATTTTTTTAACCTTTGATTTCACCTTTAAAAGAAACCAAACAACTTTTTAATTAATAAATTGGAAAAAAATAGATCAGTATTCTAATGTAAATTAATAAAACATAAAATTGAAAGATGACAAAAGACAGAAAGCACCTAAAACATAAAAAAGGGGAAAAAATCGTTATCAAAAAGGATAATTGACAAAACAGACACATTCAAGAAATAAACGCTCAGATGTGAACTTTTCACTGAAAAAAAAAAAGCTTTAGATGGAATAATTTTACCTTGTTTATAAACTTAACTTACTTACAGGCAACTTACTTATACACTAAACTTTATAAGGCCATGAGCTATAATGTCTTTGCAGTTAGAACCCGATAGGATGCCATCCCTGGGGGAAACTGTCCCCTTAGATCCATGACCAGCAGTTTGGCAGCTCTGTGAAGTTAAACAGATCTCACACTGCAGCTTGTCTGCACTCTCAGACTTTCCGCAAATTTTAATGGTGTGAACCTATTCAACTCGTTTCTTCTGCACACGTCTATACAACAAGTTTGAACACAATACCTTGGCTTTTTCTTCTAAACACTTAATCAGGGCAGAATTCAGGTATTGACGGAGGTTATTATTTTCTTCATGTAACCTAGCAAGTTCCTCTTCCTTCTGAAGCAAAGTATCTTGAAGCTGTGGAACAGAGATATTGATGAATAGGTGTTGACTCTGTAACTTAATAGCAGTTGCCCTATGGTACAGGCTGCTTGGATTTGATGATCCGGGTGTTTGCTTTGTGAACTCAACCCACCCCCTCCAGCCTCTTGTCTCTGTTAATCTAAGTGGCATGACTGTTCAGTTTTCACTTTTGACTTCTTTTATTCTTTAGTGAGTGTTTGAGAAGATTACTCTAAAGAAACCTTTAACCATGGAATAATAACAGAAAAGAATTACAGATAGCCCTGTGAACAGCCAGAAACCGTCACGGGCATGACAGCAGCTGCCAAACCTCTTCTTGAGCAGCAGTAAGCACCTCTTTGCACCCTTCTCGTCCCCATTAATAGTTGGCTGGTGGGGAAAAGGAGAAGGAGGAGCTGCAGCCTAATAATTTAAGGGGAAAGAATGCAGAAGGAAGATGCAACTGCCTTTCTTTACAATACAGTGGTTCTTGGGGATCTTTTCAATCTTGGATCCTACTCCTCAGTCTGTATACAGAGCTGAGACAATCCCTGGTCCCAAGAGCTGAACCACGTATGTTTCGATTTGTAGATGCCTAACACTTTTTCATGGGAAGTCTAGGTATTTGCAGAGAGATTTTTGCCTCCTGATCATAGCTCTGGAGACTCCTTTAGGAGGACAAAGGATCTTCTGCCAAGGACTCCATGCATCTGTTCACCACAGGCTGAAAAGCACAGATTCATATGATGGAGGTAGAGCCAGAGAAATAAACTGATGTCTGGAACCAGGGTTTAATTCCAGCGACCCTGAAGTTAGTAAATTATTTTTTATCGACTTCACTGTGTCAAAATATCATCCCAAGTATTTGATCAGTGATCTCTCTGGGGTTCCTTCATCTAGGATTGCTCAGAGTTTCTCCTGCCCCTTGATGGGATTTACGAAAAAGGGAAGAAGAGAGAAAATAAAGTAACAAGGAAATGCCTGTTGGTCAGAGTGGTTGATCCTCCGTAAGTAAGTAATTTTGTTGGGATAATTTGTTATGAAGTTAATCCCGGTGGATTCAGGAGGACAAACACACACTATGTATATGCACTGCGTGTTTTTAGGCAACAGGATGAGGTTCTGCATCATCAGAGCCCGAAGGACTCCTGGCCATGCCCCTGGTCTGCTCTTGCACCAAGACAGCTGGAGCAATATTCTTTAAGAGCAGAGAGATGAGTAGGAAACCCCACAACAGTTGTTCCAGCTTCGCAGGACACACCAGGAGAGAAATACTTCCAGCAAGGAGCAAAACCCACCCAAATAAATCACTTTGCCACCGTCTCCCACATCTGGGAGATGTGCCATAAACCAACCCAGAAGGTGCGACAAACGATACAAAGTTCAGGAACCTGGGAGGGCGGGGGGAAGCTGAGGATGCGGGGGGGTGCGGAGCCTTTACCTGCTTATTTCTGTAGAGCTGGGAGGACAGCTGGTCTCCCTGCCACGCCGCGTCCTGGGCAACGAGCTGCGGGCAGCAGAACTGGCCTGGGAGGGGGGAAACAAACCGGAGGGTTAGTCCGCTCCCACCTCCCCGCCCGGCTGCGGCAGCGGGTCCGTGTCTCCCCCGACGGCGGCGGCGGGCGCGCACTTACCCGGCGGCGGCCGCTCCTCCCGCTGGCCCGGGCCGTGCGGCGGCTCCGCGGTGCAGGCGGCGGCGGCCCAAGTCTCCCTGGAAACCCCGGCGGGGGCGGGCCAGGCGCAGCCCGGACCCCCGGCGAAGTCCGGCTGCTGCGGGCACGGCCGCCCGGTGCTCTGCGGAGGGAAGGGGCCGTGGTCGTGGGGCGCTCAGAGGATGCTGTGTCCCTGTCCCCCCCCCCGCCCAGCCACCCCGGGGAGGCGGTGTCAACCCTGCTCCGGCCCCGCCGCATCCCGGCGAGAAGCATCCCGGGGGGAAGCGCTCGCCTCCCGCTCCTGTCCCACCGGGGTTCGCTCAGATTCC
>WKFP01015121.1:1156117-1183404 GCA_011057875.1 Pterocles orientalis
GCCCCCGCCGCAGCCCCCCCCCAGCAGAGGGGCTCCGAGCAGAGGTATGGCAGGAAGGTGGCTGAGTTTCCAGCAATCTCTTAGGAAATATTACGGTCCTGAGTGTGTTTAAGGCGAAGGGAGGACCCAGGCTGTCCTTGTGCCTCCCACCTTGGGGGACTGATTCTGCTTTAAAGCAGCACAAAGGCAGCAGAGTCACCTCCAGGCTGCTCGCACTCTCCTCTGCCCCTGCACTTCTGCAGGAACCCCAGACCACGCAGGAGCAAAGCCTGGGGTTGTCTCTGGATTCACCCCCTCTTCCCTCCTCCAAAATAAAGCCCCATCTGCAGCAGCTCTACATCTCTGCAAGGCAATGGCAGAGCTTGGAGCCACAAGCGGGGAATGTGCTCACCCATGGGAAGGCAGAGCAGCAGAGAGTGCTCCTGCAGGTAGAGGAGAGCCCTCTTCCTTCCCCATCTTAAAGAAGGCACAAAACCTGCTGCCAGCCCCCAAGGCAAAGAGACCAACTTCTCCTCTTCTGCCTCCAGGTCGAGAGAAATGCAAAGAGCACTCACCATGTTAGTAGCAGAATGAAATGCAGGTCTTGGGAGTACGTTTCTGTTAAAGCCCCAGCGAGGTTTAAATGGCTCTGAAGGAGGGGGAGAGGGGGGAGACCGGGGAGGCGAGTTTAATCTAAAGGAGCTCCCAGTGACGCCTCAGAGCTCTCCTGAAACCCAGCAATCTGATTTGGTGTAAAGCTGTCAAACTTGTGACGTGAATAAACAGCAAACTTGCTGAAATCAAAGTCATTCTAGCCCCACAAATCAACACAAGGAAGGAGGGAAAAGAAAAGAAGGAGAGAGAGGGGAAAAAAAAAAGCCTCCACGCACTTCAGGACAGCACTGAACTGGTGTGTCTGAGTTTCGCTCCAGGAAAGGAGCAGGGATCCAGGGGAGCATCCCACATACTCAGAACCGGGCTGCTGGTGTTGCTGGTGAGTGTTTCGTTTTGTTTGGATTTGATTTGAAGCCTTGTTTGCAGTTGCAAAATCCAGCAGGAAGAAGCGAGTTTGTCCAACATGCCTGGCTGAAGGAGCAGGTTTTCCACGGCTTCCCAGGGGTGTGTAGAAGCAACTATGATTCAGGGCACCTCCGTGGACAGTTCTTGAGGAAGAAAGTGCAGATTTTGAACAATACAGTCTGCAATGACAAGCTACTGCAACTGTTTCACTATATTGGGAATTAGTCTTCCGTCAAGCCTCAGGCTTCCAGAAAAAGATCTCAGGATATAAAAGCTGTGACAGTGGTATAACATTTACTATAATAAAGGGTGATGTTGCAGGTGTGTGAAAGGCAGAGATTGTCTGCACATAGTCACCTCAAATTCACATCAGCTTTCCATGGCAATTCAAATCCATACGTAGGCTTGAGTTTTTTCCAAAAAAAAAAACCAAACAACCCCAAACAAAACCCCACACAACTTTTCACTGAGGGTTTGTCTTTGAATAGCATAAGGGATGAGAATAAATCTAACAGCAGAGCAGCTGTTTAGCCAGGATCTTGCCTCGGCAAGGGCTATTCAGGGAGGTAACCTAAGCTGCCTACCGACACAGTCTGCAGCCAGCCGAGGGTGAGGCTGGGCCGTCGGCAGGCCAGGCTGGCACACGGGATGGTGTCTCATTTCTCCCCTGGAGGATGCTCAGTGCCGGTACCCCACTAGCAAGGCTCAGGGACAGCACAAACCCAGAGGTCCGTTTGCCTGCCATTCTTTTATTCCTGGCATATTTTCCTAGGTTCCTGCCCAAGGTAAATTGGCAGCTGTGCTGAATTAATTCACTTCCATCCCCTGCCTTGATGATGTTTTTTTCCAGCAGAGGTATTTTAGAAAGCACTCATGCTCCAAATCCACACCACACCCAGCCCTGGGTCACCCTTGAGTTTTCCTAAATCCCAGCTCTGCACAGTCCGTTTGATAACGTCTGGGATAACCTGCGCTCTTCAGGTGCCAACCCCTCTCTCGCGTGGCTGTGTGGAGGGAGAGGCAGAGGCACCTGCTGGCTAACAACAAACACAAGCTCTATGAAACACTTCCGAAGAGCTCTGAGGCCCAGCACAGCCCTCCTCGGTTGCCTTTAGTCCCTCTCCCCTTGCCTGGGCTGCCTCAGGGTGATCCCGGGGTGCTGTGGCAGCAGTGGCTCCCTCACCCCAGGCATGCACCCAGGCGAGCTCTGTCACCTTGGGGCCTGGTGACACGCTGGGGAAGGGCCAGGGGAGGCCGGTAAAGCCAGGACAGGCTGCACCGCGAGGCCTGCAGCACCCTGCAGGACAGGCTGTGGGCCGGGCAGGTGGCCCAGCAGCCTCCCCCGGGAGGGGTGGTGAGGCAGGCAGCCCCTAGGCAGGTAGAGGAGCCCTCAGGGCTCAGAGTAACCCTGTGAGAAGCACAAGGCATCCATGGAGCCTGCCCAGTGCCCGCAGCCCCTCAGGACACCTCGGCCTGGGGCAGCCCGGGACAGCCATCTTGAGGCTGCCTCAGGGACCAGGCCTGGCCATCAGGCAAGGAGAGGGGGCCGGTGGCGTCACCACTCTGTGCCCACTGTCCTGGGTGGGGGAATGGCAGCTGCGGGTCAGGGGGTAGTGTGGTTGCTCCTTCTTGCCTGGGCTGGGGAGGTCCTGTGTTCTTCCCCGGCCACATGTCCCCTCTCCTGGTGTGTCCCGGCAGCCTGGGGAGGTGCCTGCCTGGCCCTGGGTGGGGTGGAGGCCTGGTGGGCGGAGGGAAGGGGTCCCCTGTGCAGGGGGTGCCAGGCTGCCCCTTGTAGCGGTCACCTCACCTCTCTGGGAACAGAGGGCAGCTGCAGGGAGAGGGGAGTTGAGCGTCTAAAAGCGCGTCAGGGGGAGGGACAATGATTGGGCAAAGTTTCGTTCCCGTTTGGTGTGGGTGTGGGGAGAAGCGTTGCTCCTGGACAGGGCCCTCTGCGTGGCACAATGCTGGTGGCTCTGTCTCTGCTTCCTCTTGGCAGAGCTCGGGACTCTCGGGCACGCTGGTTGCGTCTGAGAAGTGGTGGGAGGAGCGCGGGCACACTCTTGGAGTGAAAAGCAGGTATGAAGAGAACCTCTGGTCACTCCATTGTTGCTTCTGCAGAGCTGCGGTTGTGTTGGCTGGGGTTGTGA
This sequence comes from Pterocles orientalis, assembly GCA_011057875.1. NCBI lineage: Eukaryota > Metazoa > Chordata > Aves > Pterocliformes > Pteroclidae > Pterocles > Pterocles orientalis. The sequence continues at coordinate 1,159,264 of WKFP01015121.1, forward strand.
CAGTGCTTTGCCCTCCAAGCTGTCCTGGGTTAAGCTGAGACAGAGTTAACTTTCTTCGTAATAGCTAGGAAGAGGCTGTGTTTTGGGTTTGTGCTCAGAAGAAAGCTGATAAGAAGTGATGTTTACGCCGCTGCCAATGTCGGCAGACCGGAGAAGCTGGGAGGGAGCACAGCCCCAGTTACTAGCCCAGGATTTTATCTTAGGTTCAGGATTGAGACCCAGAGTGGCCAATAATCTATTCCATAATATACCTATCATGCCCAGTATAGAGGTGAGGACCATCTGGAAGACCGTCCCTTTTGGTTCCGGATCTCTTTTGCTCTGGGTCGTCTCACTCCATGTGGTCGCTCTCCCAAGGCCTTTCCCCCCCCACCCCAGTCAGCTCTCGGTCTGGGATGCTCGGACTGTTATCTCCATTCTGTGAGTGCGGTTTCAGGACTCTCCCGGCTCTGGGATCGTTAGCCGGGAACAGGCTGAGCCTCGGTCATTGGGTGGGGGGGGCAGTGTCACTGTGTATCAATTATCTGTATATTTGTATATAGTATTATTTTCAATATTATTGTAGTTTAGTTACTAAATTGTCCTTATGTCAACCCACGAGTCCTTTTTTCCCTTTACCTCTTTAATTCTCTCCCCTATCCTTGGGGGGGGGGAAACTGCGTGAGCGGATGTGTGGTTTGGCCCCTAGCCAAACACGACCTCAGGATTCATGGCAACTCACAGGACGGTGGTTACTCTACTGGGAAGTGGAAGATGGTACATGGGTAGAAGACCACCAAATCAGAGAGCCTTGTAGGTTTGGGGAGATTACTTTTGGTTGGCTTTCTGTCAAGGAAAGACAAGTGCTGTTGGTGCAAGACAGAAAGAGCTAATTTTGCAAAATCGTGCATAGATGTTACACACCATGACAGAAGAGCTTCAAGTCATGGTAGCGACTACACATCAACGTATAGGGTAAAACAAACCCGAGGAACAATCACCTGCTGATTCTTTTCCTGTTCATCTGAGGCAGCCCCTCTCAGAGCTCTTCTTGCTTGTTGGAGTTAATGATGCACTTCTTTGACTGGAAATAAAGTTTATCAAAACTACAGTATTGCTTCAGTGGAGATTGGATTTCACTTTGTCATCGCAGCTCTTTTCTGGAGTTTTGAGAACATACCAACATATTGCAGTGTGTTAATTCCCATATGTTCTTTGTACCTGTAATTTCTTCTGTAATTTCAATGATTTTTCTTGTTTAAATTACAGTGATGAAGCTAGTCCTTCAGTTTAAAAAAAAAAAACCCAACCAAACAACAAATTGGGATTTTTTCTGTTTTAACTCATTTTTTTAATGTAGAAATGGCCCTAAAACTGCTTTTAGACCATTTTTTAGGCTGGCTTAGTAACTCCAGATATTAACCTACAGTCAGGTAACACACAGGTACCTGACACTTGCAGGAATCTCTGATGATGTTGGCGTGATTAGTTAAGCCTGATGAGACTAATTTGCAAGAATACTACTGAATGGAAATTTACGCAGATACAGGTTCTGGTTGTTCTGATCAGTCTTCCTCCTTGAACACAGGACTAAAAGGCACTTCCCAAATCCAGTCCCCTGCTGTTGAGACATTCTTAAACTTTTCAATCTCCCTCTTAAAACTAATTAGGTTATTTTCCTTATGTTATTCCCACTGTGAGGCTACACCATACTCTGAGCTCCGATGGCTAGACGCTTTCTAGTTTCCAGTCTGAATGTATTCATAGCAGGTATAATCCCTTTTGTCCTTGTGCCAACATCTTGCTTTAGCTTAGACAGTTCTTCTCCCTCTGTAGCGTTTATTCTTGATGTCTTTACAGAGCGCTGTCACACACTGACTTTTCCTTTGCTTTTTAGGTCAAATAAGGCGGGTTCTTTTACAACCTTCTCCTAACGTAAACACTGCAGGAATATTCACTAGCTCAAAGAATATTCCTGCTGACAGTAACCTGTTTTCCAGATGGATTACCAAAATTAGTCTGCTGTGTAACGTACCAATATTTTAGAGAAAAGCCTTGGCAAATCTTTATCTCACTTATCTCTTCCTGGTATATTTTAGGGTAACATTTACATTTTCCATCACTCTCTCACACCAGTTACTAGTTTTCAAATCATTGTCAGCTGGCAGTAAATACACCTGTGGACTTAATTTGCTGTAAAAGGCAGTTAGTCAAAGGGAGTCTTCCTTGCTGTTGGGCTACAGGTCTCCTGTGCTGATACTGTCCCTTCTGCAACTATTTAGGAGTAAATAAATGAAAAAGATGACTTCAAGATGGAAAAACTGCAATAGACCTTTCTAGTTTCTCACATCAAGAGTGGGTGAGTCAATGGATAGAGTCTATCCTGTCTGGGCGCAGTTCTCATGATGGTTTTGATGTTTTCTTCCGGTTTGAAATGAAATGAAGGCATGCAGTGCATCTAGGCATGTATTATTTTTTTTTTCTGTTTTCTGGTGCACGCTGGATAAGTTTTATCCCTGATAGATTCCTAGAAGAAAATTTGGTATTACTCGTGCTTAATCATCTGTGTTCAGAAAAGGATTGGGTTTTGTTTGTTTTTTTTTCCCCCCTAAGGAAATAAGTTGTGTTTTAGCAGTGGTATGGAAAAGATTAACATTTTATAGTGATCTAGAAAGTTAATTTGAGTAATGGATGTTACCTGATGGATTTGTGTGTGGTACTGTGTAGGCTCAAATTAAATAATGAAAATTCAAGTGAATATCTATCACATTCAGGCAATGTTGAATTGCTTTGAAACTATTTGTGGACTTTTAGAAAGTGTCTTAAGGTGCTGAGAAGCTACGTTCCTCTAGTATTATGATCATCTTCCACATTTATCCTCTGGGTAGCAACGGTGCAAGGAGCTCATGATTTCACTGTACAGACATTTTGATTTTGAAGGGATATTCTTTATTGAGCAATCTTGAATGAGAACATTACATTACAATCATACCACATTCTCTTGTAAAAACAGAGTTTCATAGATTTTTCAGCCGTGCTTTGGATTTATCTGAAAAAGCTGGAGTTTTCATCTATTGGTGATGACCCTTTTATGTACAGAATATCCTTGCAGATGAAATATGTAACAAGTATGTTTGAACAGTGTGTGTGGCACGTACCTGTGCCATGTGTGCAGTGCTCACCCATCTATATAGACTCAATTCAGTCTCTGCCTCCTTGTGTTTCAGTTCCTCATCTATCAATCAGGAGTGGTGTGTCTCCTTCTATTTTACATTTCTGTAATGAAAAATGTACTCGCGTAGCCCCTGGCCAGACAAATCCCTTTATTCTTGGCTGTGACCACTGGGCTCCGCAAGAGCAATATTAATTGTGAACAGAAGTTTCCATGAGTTTTGGGGGCTGATTGGATGGGAATTTTAACATAAACCTTGATGTGGTTTTGGAACCAAAGCCTATTTTTGGTCTGGTATCAACAGCATGCTACTTGGGTGTTGATGTTCCTCCATCCAGAGGTGACCCCTGAGCCGAGTTGCCATGCTGCAGCTAGGTAACCTTTCCATCAGAGGAGTGATTCAGCAGCGTAAACAAATGCACCGAGGTAGTCTCATGGTTAAATGACAGATGATAGAAACGGTTTCTCTTGACTGTGTTACGAGTGTTGACCATCATGGTTTGGGGGAAATTGCTGAGTCTACGAGAGAAAGCCCAGTGTGCTGGAAAGCCATGTTTTTCTCCATGGTGTTTTCTATTGAAGTCAAACTATTTTGCAGGGAGACCTGCCAGAAAAGCTGAGCTCATGGGTTTCATCCAAATTAGGATGAATTTTCATGGGACAGATGCAGAGCTGGATGGGGCCTCGTGTCTAATCAGCTACATGTGCATCTGCCCGCTTTGGTACCTGGCCTGTAAGCTCATCCAGTGTGCACCGTGCTGCCGGTACCTATGTACTGGGCTTCACCTATTTCATAGTGCTTTTCCTCTTGGCTGGTGCTCAGGAGTTGGCAGGCTGGCTCCCCTCCATCTCTCCTTGGGAGTAGAGCTGGGCACTTTCCATTCTTGGCGGGCAGTTGGGAGGTTTGGCAGAGATCGCTGATCTGAGTAAATATATGTGAGGGCATCTCTTCATTGCAGAGCTGTATGGCATCGCCCTCCCTAATCAATAATGAAAGAAAGATCCCAGGATGCGTGGAAATGTGTCGGGGGTCAGAAGGTGAAGGATGTTGTTGTCACAAGCTGAGAAAGATGTCAGGATTTTTGTGCGCGCTGTTCAAAGGCTGAGTTAAAACAGTAAGTCACTAGGGAGATGTTGTACTGAAACAACTCTGTCTGTATACATAAAATCCCCTGCTCCTAGTCCGTGCAGGTAGTGTTCGATGAACTGGTGATGAAAAGGAATTAGCTGGCTGGTAATTCATCTAAAAGATTGGCAGAGGATTTTACAGGCTTACACCAGAGCTGGCTGGAGACAATAATCTCTTTTCTCGAAGAATGCTGAGGTCCTGACGCCCAGCTCGTTGGAATGAAACCTGAATGCTTTTTAATTCTCTGTGAGAGACTTTTTTTTTTCCTTCCCTTCTTTGGTTTTTGTTTTAGGAAGGAACAAAATGTTTCATTGTGATTTTTGTCAATTATTTTGATAGAATGGATTAGAAGTGTAAATGTCTTCCAAATCCCCAAGCCTTTTAAAAGGAGAATTCCATTCAAAACACATCAGAGCTGTTTTCTCCCCTGATTTTTTGCTGAAATTTAATTTTAAGCAAAAGTTTGCACACTTCAACAGCAGTGTGGGTTCCCTTGCAGCAACGATATGCAGTAGAGAATAACTGCAAACAGGATTTTTTTTTTCGGTGTCCAGTTATGCTTTATGTTATCTTGGAGGTGGGGGTCAGGGGAGGGAAGGTTTGCACCCACTTGGCAGCTGCCAAAGCAGTGGAAAAGGGCCTCGGAGTGAATAAGAAACCAGAGAAATCTTTGAGTTTTAACTGCCCCTGGATGAGAGAGCAGGATTCATCGATGCCTTACTGTGATTTTACATTTGTGCTCTCCCATTGCAAACTGTAACAGTACAGCAAGGTGAGGAAGAAGAGGTTGGTGCAGTGGAAGCCTTTAGAGAACCGGTTTCTTCTTTTGGCTCAAGGGGTTTGTATCCCAGTGCCCTGGTGGGGCTGGAAGGAACAGAGACTGAAATGACAGTTCTGGAGCAGTCCAGAAGCTCCAGCGGGTTCTGTTTCAGCTTCGTCAAGTCAGACAGAAATGAGACCTCTTGCCACCCACAGCTTCACCCGGTGACTGGTCTGTCACCTGTGGCTAGCGCTGAAGCTCAGCACCCTCTGGACATGCACGATGGGACCCTTGTTGGGTCCAGTCAGCGTTCACTGGCTTCCCTTCAGAGGTGGAAAGTGTCTTGTTGGCTGAAAAGCCCCAGGTTCATCTGAAGGGAACTAATTTAATCTCGGATGCTACTACTAGCTGTCAGATGTTGTTTTGTATTTCCTCAAGTTTGAAGGCAGTTTATGTCCAGTGGTAGGGCTCAGACCCATCTGTAACCTCCAGCACCCAGGAGATACGAGCCTACAGGGAACGGTCTGGCCAAGCACAGCCCGTGTATCAGGGAGAAAGGAGCTGTGGACCCATGGAACAGAATACTTCCCTGAGAAGCATTCCTGATGAGGAGGATACTGTGTTAGATGTTCTGACTAGGGAACAGCCCTCGGTGTTTTCCCAGTAAGTGCTGGTGATTTTTATTTTCAACAATAACTCTGATTATAGACATTATTCTTTCAGAGATGTGGTTTGGCACTGAATTAGGAGGGACAGCTTGTTGCTGAAAACGTTTTGGTTTTCATGCATTCCTGGATGTCAGTGTGTTTCCTAGAAGCCTGCAGGAGGTGGACACCAGAGGGCTTGCCAACATCCCTCCCTCTGGTTCCACCCATGCGGATCCAAAAGGTTGTTCAGCAGAGCGAGCCGGAGAGCCTTCGCTCCAGTTCTTACAGTTGTAAGGATTGAGGGGAGGAACTGAGCAACATAGAGGCATAAGGCTCTGTTCCCCCTCTATCTCAGATGGTTCTGTATAAAAATAATTCTGATATTTCCAAATATGAAAGCTGGGAGCAGCAGCAGGCAATAGTTTTTCATTTATTCACTGAGCACAGTTTTTCACCACATTATTTCCACTGTTAAGTTCAGGTCTGTAGTTGGTTGGGTTTGGGGTTTTGTGGTTTGGGGTTCCCCTCCCCTTGCAGCTTATAATCTTTCACCAGCATTTTCCATATCCAGAAGAACTGGTTAATTTTTGTCAAATTATGTAAAGCTGTGTATTTGCCCTCACTGAAGCAATGTTGCTGTCCACCTGGTTTTTGAATTAAAATGAAAACCAGCTTTTTTAATACTAAAATCAGTATTGTCTGTGTAAAGAGTCAGAATAACAAAAATCATAGTCCCCGAGTCTTGAGACAAACTATAGAATATTATTTTTTTACATTTTTACCTCTTATTGCTAGATTTAGCAAAGTTTGAATTTTAAAGGGTTGGGGTTTTTCTTTTTTTGCATCTCTGAGTGTTTAAAAACGATAAAACAACAACAAAGCCCCAGTTGAAGGCAGTGCATGAAGCCGCAGGTTTGGTGTTTCCAGCCAGCCTGTCCCACCCTGGCACTGTTGGCTCTTGCTCCACCCCTAACCCACTATCTAGGCTGTTATTTAACAAAATGTTTGACTGGTTGAAGAACAGTTATATCACTGGGTCCCCTCTTCACCCTATAACAAGAAACCTTCAACTACAGCGCTGGGGAACAGGAGGCAGAATGGCATCAAGCTCACTGTCGAAGCCAACAACCAGCCTTGCAGCAACGGGTTAAGCGGAGCCATCCCTGAACACTGTCACTCACCAGAATTTTTTTTTTTTTGAGTTGACCTGCTAGGATTTTTCCCTCTCCTCCCACCCCTTCCTCTTCTCTTTCTTTCTTTCTCTTCATTCTTTTTTTTTTCCCCCCCAAGCCTCTTTTGATTTCATGCTGGCTTTTTAAATTGAGGATAAAGTTAATTCACCGCACAATGCCGCAGCTGGAATGAAATACGGCCAGTCGCCTGTTCGGAGGGGAGGGCTCCGTGCTGGCTGGGGGTGGCTTGTTGCACCTCTTAAGGCCACTACGAGCTGTTGCTGGTTTATTGATAGTCCCTTTAGTGACAAAGCAAGAAGTTAACTAATTACGAACATATGGTTCAGCTCATGCTGGACTCAGCAGCCACCTTGTTAGCCTGGAGCTGGATTAGGTGTTCAGAAGCAGGAGAAGAGGAGAGTTTTTGGGTGGAAGGTGTGGTCCAAAGTCCCACTGCCAAGCCAGAGGGAGACTTGGTTGATCCTAATCTCTTCTTTTTTTTTTTTTTTTTTTTTGTGAGGGGGCAGCATGCTGCTGTCAGGAACAGCTTGGTAATGACAGATTTGTGGCCTTTAAGTCCTTGTGGTTATAGTCAGCACGCGACACTTGGTCGGCTCCTTGCATGTTCTGTCCTTAATTGGTCTCAATGGTGGGGTCTGAAATGAGACGGTAGTTCAAGGTGAAACACATGCTCTACCTGATACTGCAGCCTGGGAGCTGCTGCACAGATGTCAGCTTTTCACCAGTGGGCTTACCACTGGGGACCTGGAGGGTCCGTACAGAAAGGGACAAGGGACGTCTGAGAGATCCCTGCAGATTTTCAGTGCTTAATATGGAATTAATCGGAGGGAAATTTAGAGAGACAGTGTGACTGGTAGAAGAACGAGGAGGGAAACACGCAGAACTTGTTGGGAAGTTCATCAAAGTGGATTGCGGTTTTGTCTGCGTTGAGTGGTCAGCATGTGTAGTCTGGACACAGAGTATTCAATGGGAATTGATAGCTAAAGGGGGGAGGAGGGTGTCTCTTTCTGTCCATCTGTTGGTCTTTCACAAGCAAATGGGGCTATGCCACAGGATTCAAAGCAGTGTCGTTAAAGGCTATTGTTTTTCATAGTGGTCTCCAGGAAGAGTGGGCTTGTTGCTCGCTGGACCTTTATGTGCCTAAAACAGTTTTAGGGTTCTTGCAGTTTGCTTGCCTGGAAATGCTGAGCATAGAAAGATGGTGATTTTAATAAAAGGCAGCAGAAGGAACTCCAGGGGGAAATTACTTGACATAGCCAACAAATAGCTTATTTTATAACTGTCCGTAGAGAGAAGTGGGCAGAGAAGGCTATCTGTGTACTGGGATGCATTAGCAAGGCCAGTCAGCAGGTTGATGGAGATGATTAGTGACCTCTACTAGGCACTGGTGAAGCTGCACCTGGAGGACTGTGTCTAGGTTTGGTCTTCACAGTGCAAGAAAACTGTTGACAAACTGGAGAATGTAGCAGGAGGGCCACCAAGTTGGTCAGGAGGCTGGAGCATGTGAGGGCAAGGAGCTGGGTTTGCTTAGCTTGGAGAGGAGGGCTGAGGGGGTCCTGATGGCAAGCTTCCCCTGCTGTGAGGGGAGCATAGAGAGGGCAGAGGCCAACTCTTCTCAGATATGCACAGTGAAAGGACTCGGGGTGGTCAAAAGCTGGAACAAGTTGTATTCCAACAAGATATCAAGGGGGGGGGGAACGACAAAAACCAAAACGTGAACATAAGCAAGAGAAGCTATGGAATCGCTGTTCCTGGAAGCTTTTATAGCTTGACCAGGCCGGGTCCTGGCAGCATGATCTAAATTTGAAAAGGACTCTTAAGTTTTCTGTGACCAGGTGTTGTGGTTTGACCCTGGGTAGCAGCTGAACGTCACACAGCTGCTCGTGCACCCTCCCCCCTCCCAGGGATGGGGGAGATGATTAAAAGAGGAAAGGGAAGAGATTAGTTGGGGGAGTAATTGAATTACAATAAAATTAAAATTAATAATGATGATGATAATAGTAATATATACAAGTGCACAAATGAGTGATACACGGCGGAATGCTCACCACCTGATGATCAAGGCTCAGCCCATTCCCAGCTACCAATCCTGGAGCAGAGAAAAGCTTGAAACCACTATCTTGGAAAAGAGATAAGAGCCCAAGGGACCAAGAGAGCAAGGTGACCCAGGGAAAGCGAGTGTGAACTTCCAGACAGATCCTCATCTATATACTGACATGACATGCATGATATGGAATAGACCATTGTCCAATTTGAGCCTCCGTCCTAAACCTAAAGTTGAAGCGGGGCTGTGTTCCCTCCCAGATTCTCCTGTACCTGCAGACACTGGCACAGCAGAGAAGCTGGAAAGTTCTTGACTGTCCTGGCAGCAATATATTATCAGCTGCCTTCTTGGCACAAATCCAAAACATAGGCTCTTCCTAGCTAGCTACTATGAAGAAAGTTAACTCTGTCCCAGCCGAAGGTGGGACAGCAGGCTGCATGCAGCTGGAGCCTAGCCCAGCGCCTGGGACAGAGGGACATGGCTTCCATTGTCACGCACCGCTGCGCTGGCTGGCTCACGGCTCTGGTGTCATACCACAATGCACATGGCAATTATCACTGTCGCTCCTATAACATAGTGAGTTAGAACAGTTAATTAGCGGGTAAAGTTGATGTGTACACAGCAGTTTGGGATATAATTCACCCAGATACAGCAGAGGCTGTTCTTGAAGCTGTGGTTAGTTAGAGCAGAAACGACTTTTGAGGCTAAATAAGTGCCTGTCCTTCAGCTACTTCTTACCACCTCCTGTGAGAGGGTGCTGCAGCTGCAGGGGAGTTGGGGACCAGAATGTGAGAGCCCCCAGGAGACCTCCTGCTGCTGAGGGTGGTTGAAGCTACCTGGCTGGATGCACTGATGTACTGCAGATTGAGGGGATTGAGATGTTAATCTCTAGTTAAGAGTCATCTGGAGGAGGTGGAGGGATAAATTCTCAGGCTATTAAAGATGCTCTTGCAGTGGATTTCTGACCAAAGCCTTGCTTTGTATTTGCCTGTGGAGACCTTCTCTGGCTGAAAGCTTTGCCTGCTGTGTCATCAAATGGAAATAGTTACTTCTTGTTGAGATCCCTGTGTCAGCATCTCTGTTGTGATATAAATATTAGACAAAGAACTGAGACTAAATGTTCAGGCTTAAATTCTCAAATAATTCTCCTTTTTATCACTCTAATAGAGTGTGAAGGGAGCAGCACTTAAGCCCAACATAACACCTTATAAGCGTGTCTGCATGGTGTAAAGTGGCTTTGGAGGAAATAAGAACCAGGACTTGGTGCTTCCCTGTTTCGGGATCAGTCTCTGCTCCGTTCTTTACCCAGCGAAGCAGTGATGGGACACTGGAGACCTTCTCAATGCAATGTCATAATTCCTCACTGTGAAAAACACTCACTACTTTGTTTGGTAGCAAGTGCAGATTATTTCAAAAGATGAGACCATGTTCATGAAAATTCAAAAAGATTTCAGATTTGAAAGTGTCTGGATCAGTTGGTGGATTTGTACTTAGAAAGGGAGCTGGTGGTGAAGATTAGGATTTAGATCATGATCTAAAAATCCTCTAAATACCCGGGACATGTGAATGTGAAGTCCAATTTCAGACTTGCTGCCAGGGAGATCTCCTCACTGCCAAGTGAGGAGAAGCTTTTCTGACTTCAGTGTGAAGTTGTAGCTCCAGGCCAGACCTGGATATGAGTAGGAACAGTTACTAGGCTTAGTTGGTACCAAATAGGAATTGGGTAGCAGTGACCAGTTTTCTGGGCTCCTAATTTTCTCTGGAGTTGTCCAAAGAGGGGGGAAAAAATCTAAGCAGAACTCCCAGTGCCAACGAATGAGACCAGCACATAAAGGTCAAAGGGAGAGACGCTGTCCTGAGTCCCTGCACAGTGAAAACCTGTGCTCTTCACTGGTGTTCTTTGCAAGTAACACCGTGGTCCTGCTTGAGAATGTCGGGGCTTAATAAAAATGACTTATCTCCTGGTACAGATGTTGTACAAATGTTGCTGCACCTGTCATTTTATACTCCTAAGCCTATTTCTTTGTCTGAAAGAATTTTAGCTTACAATGGATAAACTTTTTAGGTGCGTTCCCCTACAGAATACAATGGTATTTCCCCTTTTGCTATTTTCGTTTGGCTTCCCAGCTGAAACCCAGATCCATGTCACGACGTTCCTGTTTCGACACCGATTGCTGCTCCCTTTCCCGCCAAACGCAGATGTAGCCATTAGGATGACTTGCATCCTGCTGCAAGCAATATGTCAGATCTCTACCCGACAAAGGTATTGTTTAAAGGGCTCTGCAGATTTTGAACAAACTGGCCTGGCAGGGGGACTTTCAACTTCCCCTCCCTTATGGGCGCAACAGCCTGTGTTTGTAAACAGAGCCGTAGAGGAGTACTGGGAGCCACTGGAGGACTGTCAGCTAGTTAATTGGATGTCAGCTCCCTGCCGAGGATGGAGGCTAATGAGTCATCCTGCAGAAAGAGAACGGCTCTGAGAGAAAGGCAAAGATTTGGACAGCAATAATCACATCTATAGAGGAGCCCAGAGCCCGCCTGTTGGGATAAAGGCAGTGCAGCATTTGGGGACAGAGGGCTTCCCTGTTTGGATTTTGTTAAACGGTGATTAAGCGGGTTCTGAATTTGTAAAGTTGAGATGTTATTGCTGGGGCATGTATTTAAACCTGTGCGTGAGTGTTTAAACCTGTCCAGATATTTTGGTTGCGTTTGTTTTCTGAAAAATGCATGGTCATCTTTTAAAAGTAAAGAAATCAAAATGATATGTTAAGGGAGAGTTTAGTGCAGGAAATGGTAAAAAGGAGTAATGAAAGGAATATTACGATCGTTACTTCAAGAAGTCACTTTTTTCTTGTGAAAAGTGAAAGATTAAGTCAGTTTTGTTGAAAACTTTGTTTTAAAATGGTGAGGCTTTCATTGAGAACCTAACATTTAAAAAAAAGTTCAATTGAAGTTATCATTTTTGCATAAATTAATTTTATTTTGAAGAATGTATTGATTGAAGATGTTTGTCAATGTAGTTACATGAATAGAGGGATATTTATTTATGTCTTTTTCAAGATAAAAAGAATGAGAGAGAGTGGATATTGGCATTAAGTTGTATAATAAGAACGTATGTTACCATTTCAAACCATTTTGCCAAAAGAAAGGGCAATAAGAGGGAAATAGCCATACACACCAAAATGTAAAGGTTAAGAGTCAGAAGAGATGGCTGTAAGAAACCTGGGAAGTCATTAGGCCTGTCTGCATGCCCTAAAATGATCTCTGCCTGATGCAGGTTTGCCTAGCCAGCTCTTGGAGAAGAATGGAACATCGCTTGCCAACCAATTCCAGCACGCCACTGTTCTTACCTGCAGAGATTTTTTTTTCTTGATATTTAACTTTAAACTATTCTTGTAGCAATTTAAGTCCATTGCTTCATGTCCTGCACTCCTTGGACATAAAATTAATTCCCTTTCCCCTTTCAGCAACCTTTTCCATATTTGATACCTTCCTTAAATTCCCTTCAGAGCAACCAACAGCTTTTCTTCCTCTTCATGCTATCTAGATCAGATCTTTCTACTATCACCTCTAGTTGATTTTTTTTTTTTTTTAGTTGCTATTATTTCCTGAACATCCAGGAGAAGTAGGGGGAAAGTAAAACAAGACCGGCTGCAAAGATAATTTGTTAGCCAGGAGAACGTTGTAGGCAGGAGCTACCTGCTAATGGGAGTGTCAGGAGAGTGGAAATGGTGCTGGAAACAGCCAAGCCCCAACTGTCATCCTAAAGCTTCAACACATCTTGGTCCCGTGTGGCTTGTGCTCATCTTGTCCTCTCTAGAGCACCCTGATCCTGTCGTAACTCATGGCAAGAGCACCAGGAAGACCTGTATGCCTCAGTGCTTTTAAGCCATTCAAAAATGGCAAGTGATGGGCTGACAGCCAACAGAGTAAACGGAGGATTGGCTTCTCTCCAGATTTATGCAACGTGCTGGATTTTATCAGTGCTTCCCGGGAGGTTTTTTTAAACTAAGAGAGGGGAGATTTAGGTTGGATATTGGGTGGAAATTTTTCACTCAGAGGGTGGTGAGGCACTGGAAGAGGCTGCCCAGAGGAGCTGTGGATGCCCCATCCCTGGAAGCATTCAAGACCAGGCTGGATGGGGACCTGGGCAGCCTGCTCTACTGGTTGGCAAACCTGCCAAGAGCAGGGGGGTTGAAACTAGATGATCCTTAAGGTCCTTTTCAACCCAGGCCATTCTATGATTCTATGATATAAGCAAAAAAGCAAATAGGCAAAGCGGTGTTTCCCTTGGGCATTTGTAGATACAGTCCAAAACTGTTCTGAAATGGTTGAGGAAACAGTTCTTGGTTCCTAGAACTACTGAGCCATTGCATGGTGGCCTGGGACTGTGGATTTCATGGTTAGGGAAACTGTTCTGAAGGTTGTAGGTCCCTCCTGGGTGGCTGTGGCAATCGTAGGAGCTCCTGTTTTCCCTGGACTCCCATCTGTGCCTTCTAACAGGGTAGATGTTGTAGAGATAAAGATTTCTAATGAGCCAGTATTTACAACAAAAAAAGACAACTTGCAGAGAGCTGGGAGCGTGGTGTGGTGCCAGTCCCCCAAGGGAGGATGAAGCACCATGTCCCCTCCTTCCAGACCGTTAGCTGGGCAGCACGGTGGACTTACCTGGCTGGTGCTCAGGCTGGATCTGAGCTGTGGAGCAAAGTCAACAGGCTGTCAATCCTGCAGCAAATTAAAACAGAATCATGAGAATGAACGTGCTTTATAAATGCGGGTTAAGCACACTATAAGCGTGCTGTAATTACAGTCAGCTGCCTGGCTGGCGCAGTCCAGTAGCACTGAGCTGAGGAATTAGGTTGAATATACAATTAATAGGAGCTTATATTAAAGGCATTAGTAGAGTTACAAAAGCTTTGTAACAACAGTATGACCCAGCCTCCGACACAGACAATGGGGTTTTATGTGCTATAATTAGCACGCACAAAACCTCCTTATTAACTCAAGTTTTCTGTTTTTTCCTTAAAGAATTAAGCAGTGCAAAGCACTCTCGGCCCATCCAAGATGGGAGCTGTGCGTTTGGGATCTCAGCCTTGTCTCCCTTTGGGCAGTGCCAGCTACTCAGCTGAGATCCCTGACAAAATAATTCACCTGCAAGGTCAGACTCTGCCCCACGCTGCCCGTGCGTGCTGGAGTGACACCAGGACTGGCGCACAGAGTTGCAACCAGCCCTCTGAGGAGCTGCTTCTCCTTTTTCCTCCTCCTTACTCACCTGAAACAAGTGGATCTCTGTGCAGAGGAATATTTTGGCCTGTTGTAGGACCTGAGACTTAATGAATAGGAGCAAGTGCAGAAAGAGTGAAAGAGTTTTCTCATACGTGAGCTATAGTAATTTGGAATTTTGCACTGGTTTGATACCAGTCTGGCAGTATTTGTGATCAGTGAGAGCTGGCATCTTTGAGATCAAGCTGCAGGTCTAGGACAGAGCTGGAGAAAGATAGTACGAATCACAGGTAACAAGCTGCAGAGGTTCTGTGCAGGAGCAGATCTGAACCTACTGGAGAAGGGGAGAAAAGCAGAACTTGAGGGCTGATGGAAAGCCCTTTGGAGGCAAAGAGTGTTCAACAGCAGTTTATTTACTTTGAATCTCACATGCAGTTTAAAATTCAGATGAGGCTTAACACAGTCTTTTGGGAGCACTTGTCTGTGTGACTAAGGAGGAGCCTGACGTTATGGAGGAGGAGGGAGATTCGGGTTCACCTCTAGCTCAGCGTGTAGCTGTGCTAATGAGCTGCTGAGGTCCTCCCTTCGTGAGACCTGCATCACTAGTGCTGCTGATCGGTGGGACAGGGCTGGGACAGACCTGTGGCAGTGAAGGACATAGCAGTGCCCTGTGGTTGCTACGGCTTAAGCTACACACGCCTTGGATCTGCTCCCGGCATCCAAACTAAAGGTTTCTCCCCTTGCGTTTCGCTAGGATACCTGTGATAAGATTCTTGCCTGCTGAGCAGAACTTCCCTTCTTGAGAGAAGAGAGATGGCTGGGATGCAGTAACATGCCTGACGGGGTCTTTCTGCCCTAGGACAAGCACCTCTGACGCTTGGTAGCCAGATGCAGAGATCATCTAGAGGGTAGCATGCGGTACTTCTGCCAAACCATTCTTCCCCCTCTATTTGCTGGAAGTCAAACACAGTCAATTCCTAACTGCAAGTCTCTCATGGGAGACCTCTTTTGAGTTTTTCACACTTATGTTGACCTGTTTGTCCTTTAAGATTTTGTTTATACCTGATACCCCTCCATAGCTCGTCTCTATTCTCAAGTGAGCCTCTTCTCTGTCCCTTTTTGCTGTCATCCTGCTATTCTGGGGACAGGCACTAATTCCAAGGAATGTTATTTCTGTCAAAACTTCATTGACGCATGACTTTGTGTTTGGACCTGAACAGCGTTCTAGTACTCACCTGAGACAGAAGCATCAGTTTTTGGGGTCAGGTACCTCATGGATAAGGTGATGCTACTTTTTCTGTTTAAAAGAGCAGCCACCTTTTGCAGCCATTGTTTTGCCACTTGCAGAAAAATTCTGTATTTCCAAGTGGCTGCACAGAAGGGCAGAGTCACTGGATGAAAATAATTCCTTATTGCTTCTTTTTTTTTTTTTTCCTGTTAACTCTGCAGTCAATGCTGGAGGTGTTTGTAAAGCCTTACGAGTGGCTGTGGCTTTCCTGCAGTGCACTAATATGTAATACGAATGACATCTGTCATGCTTGATTTGTTCTGGCGCTTAAGTTCAGGGAAGAGGAGCTCTCACTTGTGATGGGAACTTTCTAATATCTCACTCTTCATAGAACAGAATCGTAGAATCATTAAGGTTGGAAAAGACCTCAAGGATCATCAAGTCCAACCATCAACCCAACCCCACCCAACCCACTAACCCATGTCCCTCGGCACACATCGACACGTTTCTTGACCCCCTCCAGGGATGGTGACTCCACCACTTCCCTGGGCAGCCTGTTCCAATGCCTGGTCACCTTTCCGTGAAGAAATTTTTTCTGTTGAACTGTCTTGTGATTTGTTACGGTCAGTAAAGAGGGCTGCTCTTTACCGGAGCTGAAATAGAAGTCCTACTAATGCACTCATTGTTAGCACTAAATACAGAGGCAATGCTTCTGGAAGTTCCTGAGCTGCAAATTCCTCATGACTAGGAAAGTATATGGCTGAAATATCACCCTGCTCTTGCATTCTTTCCTGGTCATTATCTAGAAGAAGATAGGTTGTAGAGCTAAATGGTCTCTTGGTACTGTTGTGTCTACATTCAGAAAGATTAATTGATTAACTTTCACCCCTTCTCCTCAAAATAAGGGCAGATTATCCAGCTGTGTCGTGTTGCTTCATTTGTCCAGTGTTTGCCACTTCTTAACCTAAAGGTGACAGTAGCTGGAAGGTTGGTGTTTGAGGCTTTAGCAGTGATGAGTTACAAAGATGAATAAAATAAAATGTTCCAGCCTAGACAATCGTTTGCAGTCTTATCTTCATCTTGAATGGTGAAAAACTTAAAACATCAATATTATTATGGATTGACATTTTCAAAATTAAATTAAAAATTTTAATTAAGATTTGTTTCTTATTTTGGTCTGCCCTACAAATCTGCTCCAGGATGTCTAAGGTTGTGTCCCTCTGTGCCACCTGGTTCTTGGCCCTCTGTCCTGTGTTATTCCTGCCCAGTGTCACAGTCTGTACAGGGGGCGCAAAGGCTTTCTCCTGTGCTTTTCTTACGACGTGTGGCTAGTTTCCTCATTATCTTTTCCCTTTCAAAAATTTCTCTTTTTGCCTGAACCTCTCAGTTTCCGCTATTCTACCTTCTGTTCTTTGCTGTTGATGTAACTAATAATTTTCTAAAGCTGTTGCATGATGCATAAGCAAACAAATTATTCTTGTTTTGTTGAGAATTGCAGGGTTTGTCTAAATACACTCTGATGTCCATGTCCTTCTTATTTGAACAACGTATGTTTTTAACACAAACATGGACACACGGTTATTTCCCCAATCTGTTTTATCACACACTTGTGCGTACTCCTGTTGTGTGCCCCGAGTCCAGATAGGTTTCATGCGCGCGGTCTGACCATCTGATTGTTGCTATTATGCTTCAGAGTATGTTTTCAAAAATAATTTCCTGCCACATTCCTGACTGTATTTGTAGGCTGAGTTTATCCTCTTCCCTGCTGTTCCATGATCTGCCCCTAGGTTACTAACAACCCCAACAGACAGCCTGGCTCACGCTACCTGCTGCTTAGACGCAGATTAACTCACTACCAGCCATATGGGCTACCGACTTCACAAATTCCTCTCCTTTTTGCTTTCTGCTCTCAGAAAAAGTTAATGGACAGTTTGCTGGTAAAGAAAACGTCAAACAAAAACCCTTAAACCTGATGACATAATCACCTGGGCTTAACACAACTGGCCCCTCCATCTGCCCTTACGCTGGGATTTGTGCGCATAAAGCGGAATACGGGGCTGTGCGCGGTGTGGGTTCACGTGGGTAACTTTCCCTTATGGCATATGTGTTTGCTTACAATACAATAGAACTGGACAAAGGCATTATGCATATATCACATGCACATTACCATATATAACCTTATATTCTTTGAGGCTTGAATCGGTAGTCACTTTCCTGTTGTCCCTGCTTGCTTTCTGTGCTGTCCTCTCTGCCCTGGGCTCTGGTGCTCGAAAGCTCCATCAGCTGAGATGTGATTAGACCAGCAGGCAATGTTTCAAGGTGATTTTCACAGTGAATTTACAAGAGACATATATAGAGAGGAATGGATGTGAGGCTAGAAAAACAGATTTTTCAGGAGTTCAAGGTCATAGAATGGTTTGGGCTGGAAAGGACCGCAAAGATCATCACGTTCCAGCCCCCTGCCATGGGCAGGGTCACCCTCCACTAGCCCAGGCAGCTCAAAGCCTCATCCAGCCTGGCCTTGATGCTGTGACATGAATAAGGAGGGAGTCAGAAGAAGGTCTGTGTTACATTGCTGGTGTTGCATCTCAAGATTTTATCGGAGAACTACACTCTTTAATGCCAAGCGCTGGCTTTGAGGTTCCCTTTCTAAATATTATTGAGTGTGTTTTAGAGGTGGGCAGCCAGCATCCTCAGGAGTTACTGGGCTGAGTCTCAGGAGTGCTCAGGGCCAGCACTAGCCAGCGGTGCTGTGCTCTGCTCTTGCTGTGCTTACGGATCGTGTCCGGACTGAGTGCGCATCGGGCTGAGTCCGGATTGACTCTGGGCTTCTTGCCACCTGGGGCAGACGAGGACATCCACAAGAGATGGTGGCATTAGTCTGTGCTCTCAAAAACGTGGTGCGCTGTCTGAGACACAAGTGAAATGTGCCTTAAGCCACCTCCAGCAGTCACTAGACGTGAAATCCCCTTCTGTCACCCAGGCACTCTGGTGTTTCAGACTGAGGTCACAGCCCCACTGCATCCCGTCATTTGTGAATTATGGTTGACTTCTGCAGTTTGTAGAATATATTTCTCCTGGAGTGGTTTATTCTTTGAACATTTTGGCAAACAAGAAGATTAAAGCTTTAGGAAGAATCAAGTGAAAAATACAGTACAAGATATACAATATAATTTAAACTTTAAAAAATGGAAATAATTTTCCCCCCCGGCATTGTCTGACTTCTAAATAGGAAATATTTATATTTTCAATCTCTTTGACTTTCCCGTGTGTAGTGCACCATAAAAATTCAAAGCTATCTTATTGGACCCGATCCAGCACTTGGCGGGATACTACTTTTCCTCATCTCTCCCAAAAATTAACCGTTTTGCTGACATTTTTGGGTTCTCCAAAATTTTCAGTCTCTGGGGAAAAAGAAAAAAAAAAAGTCCTCAAAATAAAGAGCAATGAAGTGTGGCTCCTCCAGTGGCAGAATGCAAGCTGAGATAGAATAAAAAAGAAGGAAAAGACTAAAGTATGGGTAATTCTTATTTTCCAAATGACCGAGGTGTTTTCATCAAGAGATTTCTAGTGTTTCTTTTTAGCAAAAACAATCCTTCCACCTATCACAGCAGATGATTACCTTTTGAGCTCTATTACTGAATATCTGTAGAAGAAGCAGGCATCTGTGAGAAATACTGGAGAGAAAAAAAAGTTTCACATCAGGTGGTGCACTCAGCTTCTCTGATGCTTTGGTTCCTGCCTCGAGCTGTAGTTGTTACTCCAGGAACTAGTAATATAAAAGCATGGAGCCTGGCTTCAATTTTAATTGAAGAGGATTTATAAGTGGTTTTTGAGAAGTGATGATTGTTCTGAAAGAGGGTCTGCGTTTTCCTGTGCTCCATTTTGTAATGTGAGTGCCTTTATCTGTAGAGTCAGAGGCAAGTCTTTCTGCTGGTTTTGTGCAAGCTGGTAACAGAGAAATGGGATGAAAGGAATGAGCTGTTCTCAGGTAGGTTCAATGCTGGCAGCATTGACGCTTAGTCTTACCTGACTAGAGGTGGGTAGAGCTGTGCCTTGTTCCTGAGGTGCTGGGAGCTAAATATCTGGGGGCACCCATCCTCCCCACTTGGACTCTGTGACCACAGTATGTCATTCCCTGTGGCTGGATGGATTTACATGTGGGACTGAAGAGTAGGATCCTGGCTTTCCTATCTCTGGACTTCATGTTGAAAATCTGTTGCTTTAATCTGAAAACTGGAGTAAACATTTGTGGTGTCATATAAAATGGGTGGGATTGTCCTTTGACTTCCCTGTCTTGAGCTACATGGATCTCACCCCCTCGGGTCTGCGTGACCATGCCGGCTGTCTGAGGAAGCAGGGCAGAGGCAGACCTGAGAGCAAGATCAGTTGGGAAAGAGGGAATACAAATGTCTTTTTTTTGGTCTTTGGGATATGGGAATTTTTGTTTAGTTCTAAGGTTTTGAAATACCTTTTCAGCAAGGAGAGAAACCCAGACAGTGGCCCCAATGTGCCAACACATGGTGTAGCTCTGCAGCGGTCGGAGCTGGTCGGAGCAGGGATTAATCTGGTTACTTCACAAGAGCGTTACACGAGGAGAAAGGGCTCGCTGCCACTTGCCGTGTTCTACGTGGCTGACACGCACACCTAGATGACTGATGGTGTGGTCAGGGAGTGGACACGATGCACAGTTGCAAGGTCTTTGCCACTCTGATAGTACACCCATCCCTGGAGGGGTTCAAGGCCAGGCTGGATGAGGCTTTGAGCAACCTGGGCTAGTGGGAGGTGTCCCTGCCCATGGCAGGGGGTGGGACTGGATGATCTTTAAGGTCCTTTCCAATCCAAACCATTCCATGATTCTACGTGTTCAGCATGAGTCCTCAGTCCCATCCTTGTGTAATGAAAATTTCTCAGCAGGATGTTGACTTGTGCCGTGGCCCCAGATCCCTGAAAGGGAGGGGGGGCAAGGGGACAGGAAGAGATTTCTGTATCAGCAAATACCTTGGGAGTGGATGCAGGATATTTAGTGAGCACGTGCAAGACTCCATGAAAGCAACAGGGAACCCAAGTCTTAATGAAGCCCTTTGACAGGAGGGTAAGGCTGGCTGGCGTGGTCACTGGTGCTTAGCTCTGGTGCAGACGCCAGCCAGGCCCTGCTGAAATAATCCTCTTAGGAAAAGAAAGAGTAGAAAGCGCTTCCATCTGCTGCATGTTCTTGTTGGATGCAGTGTTTGCTGGGTGTCCGAGTCTTCTACATTTCTCCCTGTCTTCTGCCTCTGAGGCGTAGCAGGAGACTTTTAGGAAGGGAGAAG
Organism: Pterocles orientalis; assembly: GCA_011057875.1. Classification (NCBI taxonomy): domain Eukaryota; kingdom Metazoa; phylum Chordata; class Aves; order Pterocliformes; family Pteroclidae; genus Pterocles; species Pterocles orientalis. The sequence continues at coordinate 1,179,951 of WKFP01015121.1, forward strand.
CACTGAAGGTTGTAGCTGTCCTCATAGGAACTTGGATGTGACCATGGATGCAGGAAGCAGAGCAGCAGGAGCTGGTCTGCCTCCCAAGAATCACTTTGAGTATGGGCTGGCAGTCCTTGCAGCCTGCTGTCCTGTTCCTGTCTGTCTGTACTTCGTCCCTCCTGTCTGTCCTCTCCAGTGCTGGATCACACTGCTTTTCTCTCGATACAATTGCCTCCTTAAAGACCCCATGTGGAGTCACTCTGCTTTCCACAAGCTGCCTTCTAAAGTTCTGGTGATGGTTTGGTACCTCCTGGGACTAAGTGGATGCTGAAGATCAATATTCCAGGATACTTCAGCTCTGGAACTGAAATCCTGAGTCCAGACACCTGTGTTTGAATGGAGGGAAGAAAGCTCTGATCTAGGTCTGAATTTTGCTAATTATATTCTGAAACAAATCTTTACTTTTTTTTTAATAAGGATTTACAAAATCACATTTTCCACCAAATTTAAAGAGCCTGAGCAGAGCTGCTCTCTGGCCACTGCGAAACACAGACCTGGGGTGATATTTGGAGCCCCAAGATTCTCTCAAAGGAATGTGTAATACCCAGAACCCATGGGTAAGGGTTTTCCATCTTCAGTCTAAAAGGACAGGTCTCTGCGTGTTCAGAGGAAGAATCAAACCTTCACACCCTCTTTTTGCTTCCACTCCTGATCTTTATTTATTATTTTTTGACAATCTTTGACACTTTGTGGCATTAAACTAGAAGTTTTTCAGACTAATGGCTTACAGCATCCTCAGTGCACTTGCCATTTGAGGAGAAACTGGTCTTAGTCATGTGGGTTTTGGTCTTTGTAGTGGCCAGGTCAGGTAGAGGAGCAGCATGTTTATTTCAGTATTAAGCCGTCAGCAGATTATAGCAATGTATTGTAAGGAAAAAGAGGTTCCTGAACATTATTAAGTCTTTAGTTTGGGATTAGGAGGTTTTAAGACAGATTTAATTAAACAGAGCAGGGATACCTTTATGAACCTGAAGTTGGGGTTAATTCACCCCCCTAACGTGCTCCGTTTCTTGATTACACAAAGATGAAACAAATTCCCTGTCCTACCTGGGGGACCCTGGACAGGAATGTGAAGTTTCATCTCCAGACAGTTCCATGCCCTGTCGGTGAGGCCATGATTAATGACCATGTCAGGGGACTCGTGGTGATGGAATGAGACGAGATGGAGCCGTGTCTGACAGCGAGGCAGTGCCGCACAGGCTGCCTTCATGGAGATGGTGGTTCTGGCTGGTGGACCTGCTAAAAGAGGCCCTGCAGAGTTGCAGCAAGGTGTGGGAAAAGGAGACTGGGATCCAAAAGTGCCCAGGAGCTCATGATTGATGGAACCAGAGATGAGTGTTTATTTAAATCTGCCTTTTTACTTGTGGCATCTTTTGGACAGTGCTGAGCCCCTTTTCAGGAAAAGACCTTAAGGATCATCAAATCCAACCGTCAACCCACACTACCTAACGCACTAAACCATGTCTCTCAGCACCACATCTACACGTTTCTTGAATGCCTCCAGGGATGGTGCAAATGGGTCAGATGCAATTCGAACTTACCCCAACCACCACCACCACACTAACCAACCAGAAACAAACTCTTTTCAGAGCTGTCTTGAATTTCTGTTTGTTTTTTTTTTTCACTAGGCTCTTCCCACTTTGGCTTATTTCTAGACTGTATGGCTTAGTATTCAAATAGCACATGATTTGCAGATGAGAATGCTGATGGTTTGTGTTACACCTGTGTAACAAAGCCTGTGTTCGTACAGATGTGGACCTTACCTTTGTGAGTTTCATGCCAAATGCTTAATAAAAAAAAAAAGTGAGTATTTTATCAGGAGAACTTAGTGAATGCATCTGGCTGTTTGGGGATACTGCAATGAATTTTGTGTTTTGTAGAATCACGTTTACAGAGTTTAAAATCCAAAAGGGACCACCATGCCTCTGCCACCATGTAGCTCTGTCAGTTCTGTTCTTGGTTCCCTCTACACTGAGGTTTTGTATGTCATGAAGACATCCTTTCCCGAAAGGCATCTGTTCTGATTTTGAGTTACTAGGGTGTGAGAGAGAACCAGTGTTTAACCACTGTTACCATTTGAAGTTTTCACCTTCTTTCCACTATGAGCACTAGCTTCTGACTGTTGAATGAAAGATCCTGTATGTACCTGGAACTGGAAGCATGCTCACATGTGGCTGTTGGTCTCATCCCAGTCTTTTTTGGTAGATTCTCTCCACCCCTGCCAAGTCGCAGTCCCCTGTGTCTTTAACCAGTTGGTGTTAGATTTATGCTTAACCCACCAGTGTCTCCCCAACCCACAGCCCCCCTGTTTTCACCCAGAGCACCTTCCTTCTCTCCACCTATCCTTACGTTAACTTTTTCCCCCTCCCATCCCAAAAGTGGAGGGAGAATTGATGTTGAGTTTCTTACCCACTGTGCAAACCCAGCAGTCAGTGCTTGAGCTGCCTTTTGCTATCTTACATCTTCTGGGCTTATTCCTCTTGTTTCTGGGTTTGAGCTAGGTCAAGTCATACTACCAGTCTGATATTGGACAAAAAAGATGGTTCTCAATCCAAATACACCACAAACGTTGGATAAAATGAAGAAAGGTTGTTTTCCTGTTTTGTAGTTTCAAGTCTGTACCTCAAATGTACACCTAGATGCTATCTTAAAAAAAAAAAAATTCCACTCCTGTGTGTGAACTGCAAAGAGATGAACATGCAAGCCAAGTTTCTGTGCCCTTTGCAACTGTTTTCTTGTTTCTCTTCCCAAGTATCTGCATAAATCTGATAGGAGTTCCTGCTGTGGGCAGGCACAAGATTACAAATGAAGTCTGGATTTTCAAAATGTTATTTTAGAAGTTAATGCACTACCAGTCTAATAGCGACGCTTTTGGTCAGCCCGCTTTATACACAGTATTCTGGGACAATTTGAAGTTGGGGAGGAGTCAGGATTTGGCTCTGTGTTGTGTTCTGAATGCATCCTGGTACAGACCTGATTTTCTCCCCGTGATTTTGGGTTGGTTTGTTTGTTTCTGGAATACCAAACAGCTTGTTCGTAGCAAAGTTGTCTCACTTGTTGACGTGCAGATCTTGACTCCGGCCCTGCAGACAGTTAAGGCAGGGAAATAATGCCACCTTATGTCCTGATTTGTCACTGCCGAGCCTGATATTTGCTTCAAGTCAAAGGCATCATGAGCTAGGAGTGCTGCGGTCCCCCTGCTTTCTGGAGTTATTTCCACTTGCTCAAAAAGAATACGAGATGAATTTGAAGTGTTTAGTGCGCTGGTGACAATTTGGCTCCTGCTTTGGAGGAGAGTGGTGGCATCGATGCAAAAGCATGGACGGGTCAGCCCCAAAGTGCTGACACCAAACCCTGCTGCTGGGATAGTGCAGGTCTTCAAATGAGAGAAAGCTTATGAATGCAAAATACT
>WKFP01015121.1:1196489-1211284 GCA_011057875.1 Pterocles orientalis
GTTGTCTTCTGTTGCTGTAAATTCTGTTCAGGTTGTTACAGGGACTCACGATAAGCCTGGGGAAGGATTGTAAATGGGTGTTAACATTCACATTGATTTTTCTGATTGATACCTTGGATTTTGAAACACATAGTGGTGGGCAAATGCTGTTAATGTTACAGTGGGGAAAACTGAAGCACAACAGGTTTGTTTTCAGAATTGCTTGAGTGGTTTTGGTTTGTCAGCCTTGCTTTTAAAAGGGAGATGCCAGCACTCTCCCATGGCTTGTAGAACAAATACACCCAGATTAGCATCATCAACCACCCAAACCAGCAGTGAGGTGTGGAGATACGGCTGAAGTCTGAAAGAAGACTAGCCACGCTGTCCCAGTGCTGTGCCCAGGTGAACAAACCCTGGTACCACTGCTGACACACTTGGGCTTTTGCTTGTGGTGGTAGAAATTCTCTTAGCTTGGCCATCTCAGCTCCATGCCCTGGTTTCTACGTAGCATCTGTGTGCTGCTCACTGCAGAAAGCTGAGGAGCTTGGTCTAAGAGTTTGGGATCTTTTTCTGGCAGTAGTGCTCTTTAAGCAAGCCAAGACCTAAGCTATTAAAGCATGGATATTGAGGTTCAGTACTCCTTATCTGGACAGAAATCTGTCAGTTTTCCACTGGACCTTTCTTTTTTCCACAAGAGCAAAGCAAACCAGCAGTGCAGAGCCGCATGGTGTAGGACCAGCACTGCATGGTGTGGGACCGTGCAGGTTAATTTACTCTGACATGGGTGTCCTTGATGTCTGCAGGAGTACCCAAAATCTGATGAAGGCACGTAGGTGCTTGGGTGCTTTAGAGGGTTAGCGTTGCTCAGCAGAGGGGAGGCAGCACATTCACTGGGAAAATGTTTGGATGCTGGTTCTTCTGGGTGCGTAAAACACAGAGGATACTGGTTTGGGTTTGGTCTTTAGGGTTTTTTTTGAGGGGAGGAATTAAACAAAATCTTTCCTACGTGCTTAGTGAAATTCTGATGCTCATTCAATGTTTGTTCAACCAAGCTGGTTTTGGCATGGTTTTTCTTTCAGCTGGCTCTGGACTTTGTTGAGATTTCTGCCCTGCCCAGCTCTAGAGAATGCCATCCCCACAGCAGCAGCAGTGCAGTAGTTTTGTCCGTACCCACTTTCCCAGGGTCTGTCCCCTCTTGTGTAGTTTACCCTCCCACCCAGAGCAGTTAGCGAAGGGTTATGTCACGCTGGGTATGACAGCGAACTGGCTGCTGCAAACCAGAGGGGAGACCCACCTGGGTGGTTATTCAGTTTTCCTCCTGTGCCAGAAACACGTGTGGGGGAATCCTGGCCCCCGGCTAACAATAGTGGGAGTTTTGCCATTGACGTCAGCGAAGCCGTATTTCACCCCAGGCCCCCAACGAGATGCGATGGACACAACCCAGGGCTCTGGAACAAACTGTTCTGTATCTCGTTACTCGCCTCCTGTGCCGGCCCCTCTCCCCACACAGCACATGGCAGAACCTCAGGATGTTCTGCAACCCCTGTGGACGCAGAGCATCTTCGCTAGAAACTGGAAAGAACGGCAACATCTTGGCTGAGTGACATCCCTTTATGAGCTCATGCGTTGGGTCTGTCCTTGTTCAGGTTTCTGTATCCTCCAGAGCTGTCTGTACCCCATTGCATGGTTTGCCGGGTGCTCCTTTGGGAAGCCCAGCTCCCAGCTCCGCATGGGGTTCATACCTCCTCCTCCCTGCTTAGATCCCTGACACAGCCCTGGATCTTCCGAGCTGGAAAAGCACAAGTATTTATTTGAAAAGCAGGTCGCTGAGGAGTGTTTATAAGAGCTCAGATTAATTTGAAGAGGTTATAAAGCCCTTCCTAAAGCTCATTAAGAACCTGCTGCACAAAGGGAGCTGTAGCTCTTTGACAAATCGTCTCGGGACCGTCACACAAAGGCAGCTTAATGGGGACTGTCGGGTATTATTTAGGCTCATGAATGATGGAGGAAGAGAAGCTCTGGAAATGAGGAGTTAAGCCAAGGGAAACCGTGTCCTGGGCTTTCGGCTGGTAATGGGTTTAAGCATAGATCATTTGGATGGCAGGCTGTTAGGCTGGTGTTAGACCTCTAGGCTACTTAAAAATAGCAGCATCTTAATAATTTGAGAGGTTATCAGTATCAATACCCATGAAGTGATCAGAAATAGGCTGGTGTAATTCCAGGAGCTTTTCACTGCATGGCTGGACTCGCTGCAGGAGGATTTGGGGCATTCATAAAAATTGGAAAACATCTAGAATGAATTCATTGTGGGAAGATTTTTCACCCTGTATTGAGTCTGAATGTATAAGCACACACATATTTTAGCAAATATATATTTTTCTGTTCTTTTTTTCAGGTTTCAGTGATTGATTTCTCATTTATTAGGGGTTGAAAACTGTCAGTGGAGAAAAAAATGATTTCTTTAGTGCAAAAGACTGTCTCTCTGATTTAAGGTCTGTTGTGATTGATGGTGTTTGCTCCCTACAGCTACTGTACATGCAGGCAAACATAGAATTATGCGGTAGACATGCTAAATGTTTATTAGTTTTTCAAGGCTAACCACAAAGAGAAAATGAAAAACAGAAGGGGACTAAACTCTTGTTCTTCAGGCTTTCCTCTGACTAATGGAAGGAAATACCTCTGGGCTGGTTGGTGATTAATTGTCCACAACAGAAGCCCCTGACCCAGCCTGCTGGTCGTGGTTGGGATTAGGCGTTGTGCTGATGGGATCTGGCAATTCCTGCTCTCCTCACCAGAAGCTGCCAACCCAAAGTAATTATTTGCCCTTTTGCTCTCAGCTCTGTTTGCAGCCCCTTCCCCACCATATCCAGAGAGCAGGAAAGCACTTCAGAGTTCCCAGATCACCACCCTGACACACCCTGTAGAAAGCTGGGACAGCCCTTCATGATCTTCCTCCCAAAGATGCTACTTAGGCTCCAAAAGGTATCTGCGTGCAGATATAACACCTAAAACTTCAAGGGGATAGCAAGAGTAAGATACGGATTCTTCAGCTGCAGAAAGCATCTAGATCGTTTGGGTATTTCTCTTTGCTACTTCGAGATCCCCGAGACGTATCTCCTTGCTGGGTGCTCCTGCTCCCATCTGGCAGAGGGAGATGGTGCACGTGCGTGCCTACAGGTACACCCATGGCAGACACCACCGCTGTGCAGCGATAATGCTCTGTGTAGCGTGCAAAATCTTTTTCTTAAGAGGCAGTGCGCTTCAGATTTCATTTTGTGAGAGTCAGAATGATTCATGCCAAAGGGATCAAGAACCTAATGGAAAAATCAGTCTTGGAAAATGTGTCTGTGGAAAGGGTTACTCTTACACCGGAGGGTTGGCGTTGCTTTGCTTGTTAGGTCTGCTAACGCTTGGGAGGGATGGAGCGCTTCACCAGATTGGCAAGATAAAGGCAGCTGAAAGGTTTGGGTTTCCCCGTTTGCTCGTAGGTGAAAGGCAGAGGAAAGAAATACTTTAAGGGGGGGAGCAGCAAGATGAGAATTCGTTGCTTGCTAACATCAGCTCTGAGAAGGGTTTGGTCAAAATGAAGGAGGGCTGGCGCTGGCAGATATTGACTTTGCATTGGGGAGAGTAGAGTTAATGAGAAAGATAGAACTAGCTTTGCAAAAATAGCATCTGTGCTGTCGTGTACACCAAATAACCCCCAAAAGTGTGGTTTCTTTCCATAATAGTGACTTACAGGGCCAAATCACACTTGTCCAAACCTTTGGCTAACAGCCATAAAGTCATCTTTAAACAGATGCTGTCAACATGAAAAATTGTTTATATGTATTACTTTGGAGATAGATATCTATAGTAAGATTCCTAACCTGCGTTACTAAAATAAACTCTTTGCTTTTTATCTTTAAGACTCCCTGACTTTTGCCATCTCTGTGGACTATTTGCCTCAACCCACTTTTGTTTCCAAAATTTGACTAGGCTGTTCCCCTTCCATCCCCAAACCTTTTCAATGACAGCATCGGTAAAAGGAAAAAAGACAATTCTGTTGCCATTTGATCTAATGTGGGACTGAAGTTATGTTTGTGGGGGTGTTTTCCTCTGACCTGCATGTTTTCAGCTCTCCACACATTAGGAGGTTTGTTTTTTTTTTCAGCTGAATCACTACAGTGCTGTTTTTCTCTTGGTTTAGCACCTGGTTCAGTGACCATCACCATGTCTCTCTGATGTATTTTATTTTAAATTACTGGGTAGTCACTGCTTAATTCATGGTATCATTTTGTCTAGAATATAAATGAGCTGCTGTGTCGGACTAACTTATTCACTGTTGGGTTCTTTTTTATTTTCTCCCCCTAACAAATTGAATTCCTCAGTTGGACTTAATTTGTTTCTTGCCTCACGAGTTTACAGTCTAAAAGAAGATAAGCCATAAAAAAAAAAAAGTTTTTTCTATTAACTACACCTGCCCACTGCCTGGTGCAGGTTGCATCTACCACCCCCTTGCATTTGCTTGTCTCAAGACAGCAGAGGCGCTGGAAACCTTTCTTGCCTCTTTTTTTGACAGTAAGCTGTGTTCTACCTTGGGATTTTACGATGAAAGGTAAAATGTGTCAGCGTGTCTGGTCAGCACAGAGCTGAACTGCTGGTTTGTCTCCTGGGCTCTGCCAGCAGTTCGTCCTGCACCCCCCAGAGCAGCCTCCTTACCCCCGAATTTCACAGGGAATGGGTACCTGCAGGTGAATAGCCCAGCAGCATGGAGAGTTAATGTTTGCAAAACGCTGGGAGATCCATGGATGTAAAGCCCTCTGTGATTTCCTCTGACTCCATTTGGCTACAGCTCCGCGGGATTCAGTTCTTGGCTCCGATTCCCTTGCTGTGTTCGCCGAGTCCTTCTCTCCAGTTTGCACGTTTCTGCGCTGTACGGTGGAGCGCAGGAGCTGGAGTTAGTGCTGGCTTGAGCTGGCCCAAGACCTTGTCTTATCTCTAACTCTGGGCTGCACATCACCCTCTTTCTGAGCAAAGTGTTCAGGGACTTGGCTTTGAGACCGCAGCTTGGCCAGGTCTGGCTCAGGGGCTGCTCGCTTGTCACTGGTTTGGGAAAGACTCTCTTATTCTCCATGGCGTGAAGCTGCTCCTTGTGCCTGTTGTGCCAACTTGAACTCCTCCTGTTGGTCCTGGTAATCCCTCCTTGTTCTCCATCTGCTTTATATTCTGTTGCCGTAGGGAAGATGGGTGTGTTGAGCGTTTCCCATGCTGTTGCACTCTCAAGTTAACTCACGACAGTGAGCTTTGCTGACAGATCCCTGCTGGTGGGGAAGCTCTGATGATCTGAGGAGGGGGTGACACTGTGCTCCTGGCATCCTTGGATGCACCACAGGCAGTGTCTTGGAGACCCGGAGCTTTCCTCAACGCCAATGGGAAGAAGTAGAGTCTTGTTGGAAGTCCCAAGTGAAACCCCATCCTGGTTTTCTTCCCAAGAATGTCACGTACCAGGCACTCCCTGCTCCCAGCACGGGTGTTTCTGCACAAAACAAGACCTGTCTCAGAGCCACTTTCCTGACCTGTGTGACCATCACCATGGTTTTCGTCTATCTTGGCTATTTTGCTTACCACTGTATTTAAATTAGAAAGGACTTTAATTTCATATCTTAGAAGAAACTCTTCTGAATGTATTTTCTTACTGAACTGCTCGGTCTAAGGCAAAAGCTACCAGGTAAAGGATATTTAAAAAAAAACAAGAAAAGAAAGAGCAAGGCAGAGCTTTCAGCTATTCAAAGCAATCGCAAGCAACGCTTCCTTTGGCATCAATCCAGGTAATTGTTGTGACATGTTGGTAGCTTACAGTGAAAAAATCCAGGTCTGAGAGGGAGGGTGATTAGATAGATGTATGTTTGCGATGGGAACAGACCTTGTTAACAGCATGTGGCATTTATGTTCCTCTTAGATCACTGGTTTATGATCAGAAGTGGGGAAACACAACTGCAGTTTTTCAATAGGCACCTGACAACACTTGGTGTCAATGACTCCTTCTGGCCCTGCCGCAGATGTGTGTTTGGTTTTGGACATCTCCCTTATCTCTAAGTGGTCCATTTCCCATACAGCAGGGATCTCCATCCTCTTCTGTTAGCCTCTGGGAAGGATCTGGGGGGGTTGGAGTGGACTCACCAGTGTGACACAGCAAAGAATATGCGAATAGCTGCCTTGTGCCTAGCTGCAATTCCCAGTAAATGTTTCCTCCAGAAAGGCAGCAAAGCCCAGGGATCAATCAGCCAAGAAAGGTCTGGGATCTGCAGTGCTGGAAGTAATTGTCTGGATAGAGTTGACCTCCTAGGATTCCTCCTGGTCCTTGTTTCATCTTGGATTCTGTGAAACCAAGACAAATAGCGAGAAGCACAATGATGCCATGCCCTTGGGGTCTCTTGCCATTACCATGAAACCGTTCATAAACAGATTGCCTTGAAATACTGGGTTTTCTTCTTGTAAACTGAACCTGTCACAGGTTATTTACCATCATTAGTTTTTTTATGCTTGTTTGAGACTCCTTTCAGTCACTGGGGATAAGCACAGTTTTAAGAACTCTGTACTGCTACAAACCTCTTCACTGCTTGATGTTATTCATAGCCTGGATTTGGGGTAATATCTGGCTTCAGATGTTGTTGTTATTAAAGGTAGGGAAATGCAAAAGGCAATTTTAGCTATTGGGGAAGAAAATATTAACGAACAGTCCATCAACTCCCAAAGCTTTGGTTGAAGTTTTGGATAATGATTCAGCTCCGTCCTCTTTCTAATTGAGTGTGTCCCCACCCTGACTGTGACATAAAAATCACATAGTCTCAGTGGAGAATTTTTGGTAGACTAAATTCATTATTGCTGTAGTGTCTGATTGATCCAGAAAATAATTAAAGTTGGCTTCATTGATAGGTGGAGACAACAGGGGAAGGCTGTAACTCAGCAAGACTCAAGAGGGTCTTGCACTATCCGTTGTCACCTTTGATCTGGTGGTAGGCAGTCTTGTTCTTATTGTATTTTTTACTATGAGCTTCTACCTCGAGACACTCAACTACCTTTCTGTCCTGGTATTCCATTATAAAGCCATCTCTGTCTTGATGCAAACTCTGCTAGTGAATAAAAAGGAATAACATGTTTGGAGGATGGATAATATCTTTGCACCAAGAAATTAGGAGCTTTTTTTTCATACATAATAATATGGAGCTGTATGAGTTTAGCCCGTTTTTGTTTATAGTCTTCAGATATTTTCTTGTATACCTCTGTGATGCAGGAAAATCTAATCTGGTACTGATACTGGGTCAATATTAATACAGTGCATCTCTAGTTCTAAGAGGCTTTCTGTATAAGTAACTATCCTTATTTTATTTTTAAACTGAGGAATGTGATTCCCTGTTAAATAGCCTTTTCTGATTGTTGCTGAATTCTAGGGATTAGGGCTGGTACTGCAAGACCAAAGGGAAAACTAAAAAATGTTCTTAATTTAAGAGTTGGAATCCTTGGGTTTTCATGGTCGGTATCAGAGGGAGGTCCACAACACTAGCCAGGAATGTTTGTTTTATAATAAACTTTCTATAGGCATAAAAAGCATTTTTATTTGGGGAAAAAAATCACTTTCTACATAATTACTTCTGGAGTATCTTGTAGTAAAAGAGAAGTTAGACATCAACACCAGAAACCCACTAGATCCTGTGTGAGTTTGTGTAATATCTCCTATGAATGCAGAGGCTGCAAGACTTTGATCTTATACCAAAGACTGGTGTCCCTTAATTCTGGATCATGAAGAGTGCAGTCGAAGATGTTCTCAGACTAATGCCTTTGATCCTCCTCTGACTTCAGCTAGAAGTGATCCATTGACTCCCTTGGCTCAACTGTGGTCTTGCCCAAAGCCTTGATCCAAAGCTCACCAAAGCTGATGGAGTTCTTTCTCTTGACTTTAGCAAGCATTCAATCAAGCCTGCTAAGATGGTAGGATGAGGTCTCTACCATACAATCCACAGAAGTAAATAAATCTGCCTATTAAAAAAAGTGCAAAAGCTGGATTAAGAATAAGTTGTGAAATACAATCAGTATTTTCCCATGCTTAGTTGTGTAACTGTCAGTGCTGTTCTTGTTCCTTTAAGCTTTGGTACGACCAGTTCCCTGTATGTCATCCAACAGATTTGAGGGAAGTTTCAGTATCAATAGACAACATCTGGCTTTCTGACATTCACGTCTGCATGAAGCAGGATTTATTCTGCAGTTCAGGAGCATCATTACAATACTTGTTTCAATATTTCAGAAGTGCCTGTCTGTTCATCTTCAGCAATTTTCCAGGGATATGGGCTGTTTTCACTGTGGTGTTCAAGTCGCTGTGGTAACAAGGAGATATTCCACTTATTATTTTCCATGTGCTAGGTCTGTGCACTGGCTATTGACCCAGTTCTATGAGGTGTTTAATACCACCTGAAGGTGTCGTAGTCCCATCAACTCACATGTAAACCAGAAGCTACCACGGTTATTTAAACAACCTGAATGTTGTGAAAGTGATTGGATGCCTGTTGATAGAGTCATGGAAGAACACTAACTGGATGCGCCTCTTTGGCAGCAGGTATGTGCTGAGTGACGCAAGTGTCAGCCAGACCAAGAAGATGTGCGAGAAATGAGGTGGAATTGTCCTCTGTAACAAGAGAAACAGGGAAATCCACTTCCACCTTTTGATATCTAGTGTTCCAGTGCTTCTACTGCTTTTTCTCAGCAATGTAGGCACACAGAAAACTATAGAAGCAGAGGCATATTCTATATAAACTTGCACTAATTTCCCCCTGTCCTGCCAGCCACGCACTGCCTGCTGCTCAGGGTAGTTTTGCTCAAGACCCACCAGCTTTGTGTGTGGTCAAAGAAAGGTTGAGTCCTTTATTGCAGCATGTTCTGGTGTTGCCTGCAGGAGGTTTAAGCTGGATATTAGAAAAAATTGTACACGGTGAACACCCTCGTGAGGTCTGTCTGGGCTTGGGGAGGTCACTTCTGTAGGTCTGAGCAAACAGCTTGGACTGTAAGTGGAAACAACCTCCCGTGTTCATTGTCATACAGTACCCAGGAAAATCTCACTGTGCCACCAAATCCACACTCATGCCGAGTTCAGAGCGCTCTCACTTGCGGTGCCTTTGAATGTGCCCCAGACCACTTGGCAGGAGAGGCGAGAGATACTGCAGGAATGCCTGAAGGGCTGTCCTGCCAGGCTCTGCGGTGAGCTCCCGTCAACCCAAACAAGGCACAGGAGAGCCACTGAGGTCAGAGCTGGACTGAGCTGCGAAGTTCTCTTAGATTGTACAAACAGGACAATTTCCCCAGAACCTTCCAACTCAGCATCGTGTTGGGATAGTCTGCAGGGCTTCCTGTACACCTGTGTGTTCTCACTGAGCATCTTGAAAGCATTTTGGCCAGCACCACAGGTAAAAGTTCCCTTCTGTTACTAATATTCTTTTTCCTGCATTTTAATTTAATTTCCCCTATCATTCCTTCTTTTTCCACCACACATTTCCCCTTGAAAGCTAAGATTGCAGGAACGGATGTATAGTCTTCCTCCCCAAGTGCATGTAGCCTTTTCTCTGCTGGTTGAAGAAATTAACATTTGGGCACCTGCAATTCCCATTAACGTAATAGTGAAACCGACCCACTGGTAGAGAGAAAGAAGCTCTAAACCCCCTTCCTCTGACCCCAGACCTCAGGAGAGGAAAAGAAAAAGACCCAGAAGATGGCGGGGAAGTCTGCTTTCCAAGCAGCAGCACTACATCAGGTGTCCAGATCCTGCTCGTGCCCTTGGATGCTGTGCTCCAAAGAGGCATGCCATGCAAACCCCCCGATTCTTGCTAGGGTACTTGCTGGGGTATTTAATCCTGGACTGGTATTATCCATAGATATGTGACCTAGATGGATGAGCTAAAAACTTCTGCAAATCAGAGTGTGTGGTGAAGCTGTACAAAGTGGAGGAAGAGGAAAAATGAGGGAATGCCTTCTTTTGGGTTTAGTTCTGATGCCGAGTGGTAGGAGGCTAGCAGGCAGCTTCTGCTCTGGTTGTTTGTGTCCTGATTCTCCATGTAGGGCGTTTTGTATCTTACCCTGCGGTTGCAGTTTAGGATTTCAGTGTGGACAGAAATATGTTGCATACCAGCGAAGAAGTGTAAAACAAAGAGGAGGCACACAAGAGGAACGCTGAGACAAGGGGAGGTTTGCTGCTTACTAGTGCAATGTTAGGGTGTAATGCTGGTCCCCCGATCCAGTAAAACAAATTAAATTCTGCCAGGAGTTGTATATGAACTGCAACTCAAAAAGTTTTAAACAGTTTATAAGTATCATGTTCCAGTCAAATTATTCTTAGCAAAGTGAGTCAAGTTATTTATTAAGAATAACGTTCATGAGGAAATAACTTCTCTATTTTTTCCTCGTCTGTCTGTTCATTCCTAGTATATTTGTTGTTTGCCAAATAATTTAGACAAGCACGTATGTAGCATGCTTCTGCTTTTGTTCATGCAAGCTGTTCTTCGTTTGATGCTTGTGGCATATCCGGATAAAAGTATTTTGCTTCTTCCCGAAAGGAGTGACTGAAGCCTTGTGAAACGGGGGCACTGTCAGTAAGGCTTGCAGAAGAACACATGAAATTTGGATGAGGAATAAGACAAAGTCTCCATTAGAAGACCATGGGTTCCAAGCGTTTTGCATACTGTGTCCTGTTAATAGATCAAGCTCTGAAAAGTCACTGGGGACAAGGAGGGTGGGGGAATGATGCACATGCTGTGCTATGCGATGCTCAGCTAGACTTTGCCTTCCAGTAAGTCTTTACCTTCCTGCTCCTTGCCAGGATTGTGAAAACCCATCTGGTTTTCAGCTATCTGGCCAGCTCTGGTTACTAAAGATAAAACCAGTGTATAGGACAAGGTTTGTCTTATCTGAACAGTGGATCTATTTTGCTTCAGGAGCTGCAGGAGCTGACTCACAGAGGAAAAGATGGAAGAGTTAAGAAAGGATGTGGCAGGCAGCTGATTACAAAGTGGCTGCAAGGAATCTTTTGGGGAAGTTGCAGGATGTGGGAATTTTCAGACTATCCTCCTATGCTATTTCATGTCGTCTTCTGGGAGTGTGAGGGCTGCGTGTTTCCCTTCAGTCCCTTGTGGGCAACTCATGTCAATGAGACTCCACTTCTGAGCTCATCTCCTTCAGCCTCAGTTTCTCCTGAACTTTTGTGTGATTACTGTCTATTAGCATCCGTAACGTCCTCCTCCTGCATCAGCAGGTTCCTCTCAGACCTCTGCTGCTGATGGTTCCTCATGGTTTGTACATAAGAGGGTTTTGTTCTCTCTTCTCCATGGTGGGGGTCTGTGTGATCCAAAATATTTTCCCAACTCCCCTTTCTGTATGCAGCTGGTGGAGAGCGCTGCCTCTTTGCCGGTGGGAGCAGCTCAGCACCTTTCACATCACACCCCATATTCTCAGCTGTTTCCAAAGGCTCGTTCTTGGCGCTCTGTGGTGGCACTTCAGCTGAGGATTAAGGTGAAGACACTCTTGCACATCTTCATGGTGGGCAGCAGCCTTGGGAACCACCTCCTGCAGCACTTACCCACCTCTGGGCAGAACTCCAGTTGCACTTGCAAGATATTCTTCACTGTGTCAGGCAACCAGGGGATTTTAATTTGATGTAGGCAGGGTAGGTAAGAAGATATTGAACCAACGCTGTTTTTGTGATTGTTCTATATGTAGTTTAAATTTCAGCATCTCAGCATTTCATCTGAAAATTGGAAGTAGGCAGAAAGAGCAGAGGAGGCTGCGGCATTGGAAGGAAAAAATGCAGAACACAATTTCAGCCTGCAAGATCTCTGGGCTCAAAGTGTGTTTTTTTTCTTTTTTTGTTTTTTCTTTTCTTTCTTTCTTTAGAATAGGAAATGAATCCCAGACTCCAAACCATATTCCTCATATAAATCAGCAGTAGCTGTTGAAGCTGAATGGGTGTTAAGAGGAGCAAAACTGGGCCTTCAGAAGTCAACAAGAATTGTGGCTAGTGAGTGCAGTTTGTGAAAAGATCAAATTAGCCCTCTCAGCTTCAGGGACTGACATCCCAGCACAGTCCGGGTCTGTAGTTTGTAAGGCTGGACATCTGCAGATCCCAGTGAGCCGGAAAGTAGGGTCTGCAAGGAGAAGAGAAAGAGGGTAAAAAAAATTGAGAACCAAAAATAAATCTCATAGTCCAGCTGGCAAATATTCCCAGGCCACAATTGTCTTTGGCGCTCCTCCACCCCCCAAGGTCTCCAATGGTTCTGAGGCCCCCACCACAAGAAAATCAAGGGTTTAAAAATACAATAATTAAAGAAAATCTTGATGTCATTTGGGTTTGGGAGAGGTTAGTGTTGTGTGAGCGTATTTGCACTTATTCACCCTGTTTTGTTTGAGTCTGAACTGTTTCAGGACTGAAACCCCCTCCCCTGGGGCAGAGGAAGGGTGTCCTCACCTATATCTCCTCACTCCCAGAATCTGGGAACTGGTGGGATGAGATGGTGCTTTCTGTGGAAGAACCTTTAAGGTGGCAAGTCCCTCCCCTTGCTTTGTGCCAGCTCCACGCTGCTGATCTGCAGGGCTGCCATTCCTTCGCGGGAGTGAATACGACGTGTGCTGCGTTCAGCTTCGTAAAATCATTAAGGTTGGAAAAGACCTCAAGGATCATCAAGTCCAACCGTCAACCCAACCCCACCCAACCCACTAACCAATGTCCCTCAGTACCACATCTGCATGTTTCTTGATCCATTCCAGGGATGGTGACTCTGCCACTGCCCTGGGCAGCCTGTTCCAAAGTACATTCAGCTTCACGTGGGGACCCAAGTGAAGTTGCTTGTGGTTCCCTCAAAACTGCAGGAGCAGTGAGGTAATAGGGAGAGTTGTATGGGTATACTTCTTTATTTTTGGACCAAACATAGGCAATATTCTTACTGGAGCCTCACCTGTGAGAGCAGGAGAGACTGTGATCATTGATTTGATCTTTTGGTGACTGAGTCTTGTCTGCAGCAGGGACTGTTCCCTCTCATTTCTGTTCACATCCCTTATAGACAAACCATCTTGCTTCTGCCTCCCCCCTCTTTCCAGCTTGGCTGGGACAAGCAGTTACACTGGATTCACCCTCACTTTTGTGTTTCCAGAAGGTTCTTAGGATGGACTGTGCAAGCAAGCAGCAGATGCAACCTTTCTCTTTGTCTGGGAGGTGCATGAGTGCCCAGCAGAGTAAAATGTGATGCTTTTAGCTCTCTGTGCTGTTGGGATCATTGCGTTTATTTCAAGAAGGGTAATTCTGAAGTGGTTGAATTGAAGGCTGCATGTTATAACCTTAGCTGATGGTGAAAATTAAGTACGCAGAAATTAAAATGATACAGGACAAAACCATACTTCCCCTTCCATGTCAGGGGGAGAATTCCCCTTAGACTTCTCTAGCATTGATTTCAAACAAAGAATTCAAAACCTGATCTTCCCTGGCATCCCTCCTCTCCATACCTTATTCAGGAAGAATATGTCTAGGTCAGCAGTTATCTCTTTGGCTTCTTTGGGAAGGTACTTAAGAGCAGAGCAGATACAGATAATTCTTTGGGATGAATTCTGGCTAATTAAAAAGTATCAGTTAAGACAGTCAAGTTTTCTTGAAATGTACCATTTATGATAGTTTTCTCCCAAATTTGTAAGAATTCCTTCTTTATCACTGGTTGAAGCCTCATGCCTTGCTTGTTCTCACAAAACTGACTAAGGAGAATTTTCAAAGGGATCTTTTCAAAAGAAAGGAAACACCATGTCTGAGGAAGGGACAAGGTACAGAAAGTTTCCACCCTAAAAAAGAAAGTTTCAGAAACAAGCATCACAAAGCAGGTTATTGCAACAGGCATTGTTTCTTGCTCTTATCAGGGTTTGCTCACAATAAACTATTTATTCTCTGTGAGTAAATGGCCAAGTGAAACCTCTGTAGCTCACAGACCATCACCTTAGATGTTAGTTACTGCTGGCATGTGACATCTGGGTTGATCTCGGGAGCAGATTGTGGGACAGGCAGTGAAGATGCACCTGGGGAACCTGGGGGTACGGGTTGGTCATCAGCCAGCGTTCTGCCAGTGATGAGGATTAGAGGTTTCCCTTGAACAAAGAGTTTTTCCCTTGTGATGCTCTCTTCAGTGTCATGGGGGCGAGGTGACCAGGTTTTTAACCTGCCTGCCCTGGCAGCCAGCCTGCTGCTGAAAAATGGGCTCTGCCTCCTGCCCTGAGCCTGCAGAGCTGCTGGGAGCTGGAAAGGACAGCAGAGATAACTGAGCACAGCAGTGTCTCTGGGGGTGGTACAGGTGGGCACGAGCTGTTGTCCCCCATGGCCGTGGGGACCTGCCAGGCTGCTGCAGCAGAGCTCTGGGAGAATGAGTTCAGCCTTTGTTTCTGCTAATGGATGCAAGCAACTGATCTCTCTGTGCAAGTGCCATAAATGAAGAAGAGTAATTTTGCTATTAAAAATACTAAAATCTTCCATATGGAAGAAAGAGGGGTGGGGTTTTTTTTGTTTTTAATTGCTATTTATTTTTCTCGTTGTGCCCTAAATATACATAGCACTATCCAGCTGGCTGAACCACAGAGCAGAATGAAATATCTGCTCCATCTATAAAGGCACAAACCTATAAAGTGGAGATGACAGACTGAAGTCTCAACTCTTTGCTCGGTTCACATATATGGAAGTTTTACCGTTGGCTTCAATGAGACCAGAACCAGGATTTGGCTTCTGTGAAAGGAGCACTAGCCAAATGAGCACAAGCACATGAGTCAGA
>WKFP01015128.1:0-44715 GCA_011057875.1 Pterocles orientalis
CTCAACCCACGAGTCCTCTTTGCCATTTACCTCTTTAATTCTCTCCCCTATTATTGGGTGGGGGCAGGGACTGTGTGAGCGGGTGTGTGTGGTTTGGCCCCCAGCCAAGGGCCAACCCATCACAATATGGAATGCTGAACATTTGGCAGAAATGGCAGACATTGTCAAATCACAATGCTGTTTCTAAAAATTGTGAAGTATTGATCCAATATCGGTGAGGAAGGATGATTGTTCTCTTTCCCTCAAGCCTAACATTCGCAGGTGAATAAAGATGTGAAATAGTTATCTAAAAAAAATAAAGGAGCAGGAAGGAACATCAGTCTGTGCAAAGCGCCATTTTTCTATTGACGCCAGAAAATTTGTAGGCATTTTTCATACAAATTACTCAAACACAATACACCAAAATCACAAAGCAATAACTCTGAAAGCAACTCTGTCTTCACATATGAAGTTTTAAAGGTGGGAAAAATGAAACCTACATATATTTAATTTGAATTCTATGTTAATGAGTGACTTGATACTCAGAAACTGTATGGCCTCTGTGAAGGTTGCTCCTCTGTTTACCTCTTACTGAACTCTTGTGTATATTGTTATGGAAGAGACACTATAGAACACTGCAATATCCTAAGATTAAGCCTCAGTAAATCATGCTTCCAATGAATAATATTTCTGCCAGAAGGAATTAAACCAAGTGTCAGGTTGTGAAGGATATTCTCCAGCATTCTTGGCCAAGAATATAGAAATAATTTTCTAGGTGACCAAAGAATAGTTTCAGTGCAGAACTAAACCAAGGTAGAATAACAATTTCCACAGAGATTTTCAGAACGGCATGAAACCTCAATTCATTTGCACTGTCACTGCCAATTCAAAGGTCATGATTTCCTTGCATTTGAACACCTACCACCAGCCATTTATGGGTCTGATGGACTCTCCTCATGGTCTTCGAGATGGTTGTATATATAAGTATACATAAATAGTGAAGTATGTTGTAATTGACAATTTTCAAAATTTCATACAGGACTCGAATGACTGTGATGACTGTGACCCTGCTCACAGTCACCCAGAAAACTGTGTGACATATCTCATAACATATGAATTTGATCACTAGTAAAATCAGATATATAAACTGAACAGAAACTTTACATAAATACTATTACTTTTCATCAGTATTGGAACAAGACCTAAACTGAAGTATTGTGGAGAATCTTTCCAGAATACTTTGTATGGCTGCTTCCTCAAAGGTGACTAAAATACTTTTAAACTTACTAAAGCCAGGTTATATTAGAATAGCTAAAACTTACAGAAAGAGAAACTCAAAGATATTGGGCAAGAGAAGACAAAAATCAAAAGGGCTTATCAAGAGCTTTTCTCCTGCAAACTTTGTCGTTATAAAACACGGCTTTCCTTCCACAATTTTTTCTCTTCTAACTCACTGTCTTTCAAAGATGCATCAGTCTCTGCCCTGCTTGTGTTTGTTGACAGGAGGTTTATTCTGTCAACTCTGAGCCCTGATGATTCTCACTTCAGTTTCATGTTCTTTCTGCAACAGCAGAAGGCTCTCAGCACAGTCCTACTTTTATTTTCCCAAGTAATTTTCTAAAGATAATCCCCAAGCATGGTCACTAACTGCCCCATGAATCTCCCCCTTCTCCCCACCATTCATTGGGGTTCCATGTCACTCATTAAATTTTAAAATAACTCAGCTGTAGCACTAAGGACATAGAAGCAAAGTCCACGTATTACAGTTGTGTATGACTATCACAGGACCAAGTGTAATCTTCAAAATCACAGGCCTCAACAACAGCAAGAATTTATTCAGCTGTTGAAGTTGCAAAGTACAATTTCCCAGGTGTCTTCCAGCAGTCTGAGCTCATTGTTTTGCCTTCAGTGCTTTAAGAATGATTTTTCAGTAGCCCACAGTCAAGACAGAGATGAAGCTGTTATTTTTAACAAAACCCTATAATAAGGAGAACTCATACAATACGAGATCACGGAAGTCCAAAATTTTAGGGGCTTAACACACCTGATTAAAAAACATGTTGGGTAGTTATATGAAATCCACACACTTGGTTATACATTGTTTAGACTAAGAAATTTTAGACAGAAAATATGAAGCATCAGTTTGGTACACAATAATTAAGCCATCGCAGTCAGCAATAGAAAAATACACTAAATTCAGAGTGTAAGCATCACTGCTATTCGATGTACCTTAAGCTATGGGCTTAAGGTACATCAAATAGCTATGGTCTGCAAAATATATGCAGCTGGAGGATTGCTGTAAATGCATACTACAGACAGACTGTCCATTGTATGGCCACACTGTACACTAGCAGTGTATGTTTTTTTTTTAAAAAAAGCAGATCTAACTGCATAAATTTGAGTTTACTAAGAGACCAAAAAATCATCGTTATACAACAATTTTTCCTCTTGTGTGTCCATCCTAATATTTATACACTGTTCTTTATCTTCATAATGCCTATTTCAACTGTAGCCTTTTGACAGTAATTAATTAAATTATTAAATATCTGTCAAAGTGTTACTGCTATATTAATAATATATAAGCTAAGCTATATTTATAACGAATAAGAAGAAAATCCACGATAGGGCATCAAATTTAAGATATTTGAGTTAAACAGGGCAGTAAAGATGTTCAACATAGAATAACAAGCTCAAGTCTGTGTGGTATCTTTTCTTTTTCTGTTATTTTAGTATTATTTGTATACATTTTTCTATTTTAAGTGAGCGTCTCAAATCGGAAACTGTGTAGGATAGACTTGGACAAAAGTATTGGTGATAAAATCATAAGATTAAAAATAGACAGTCAAACATTCATAACCATAACCAGTCTTTTTAGGTGGCACCACTCTGTGTTAGGAAGTGTACAAAGAGAAAGAGATATTTATAATAAGTTGCATAAGAGTAACTGCAATAATGTGTTACAGTGGTATAATATATTATTATAAAAATGCACTGAAGTTATGTTACACATCAAACAAAACTATTTCTAAAAACCAGACTTGAAGAAATGATAATGTGTTTCATAAGTATCATTTAACAAAGTGTACAACTACAGAACATTTTGGTTAAAGGTAGGTCATCATATTGGAATATTGTGCCACCTCCCCAGACGTGTTTGACCTTACACTGTAGTTTAAAAGGAGTTGCTTCAAAAATGTAAACAAAATACTTAGCATGTTATTATCTGTGCAGTGAATTTAAATCTCTTAGTCATATCGTTACAGACCATTTTAGATGCAAATGGAGTGCTCAACTTAGAGATTTCACATTTTCTTCATTTTCTTAATTACAATTGTAATTTAAAGTTGGCTACTGAGATTCACTTTGAGGAGTCGTTTATAAAGGCTTATAATTTTGTCAAACTTTTATAATGATAGGTGAAAGCACAAATTGTTAACCACATCATAACAAAAAAAATGTATTTAAGGACTAGTTGTTACTTTGAGAGTTAAAAAAACGGGCAAGCACACACTTTGAAGAAAAAACTAATGATATAACCTTAGAAAAGCAGGGAATGAGACTGCAGTTCCATAAAGCTTGTAGATGAGATCATTCAATTAAAAACGTGTCACACTCCATATGCACCAAGAATTAAAAGTATATAAAGAAACAATACCACGACATTTTTAGAGCAAAAAAAATATTTTTCCTTCTCACATTGGTACAACCTCCGTCAGGCTTGTTACCAGGTTCACTGGCTTTCTAGATGAATCAAGAGCTGAAGTACAATACTCTGAAAAGGCAAAATCAAATTACTTCATTATGAGGCTGAGATTTGATCAACCACATCAAGGCAAAGCTGTCCTCATTCAGTCCAGATACTTCTATTTATATTGACCAAAGAGTTATTAGAATAATCTTCTGTCTTCTTTTTGTGTATAATTTCTTGCATATAATGTAACTCCAACCAAGTGAACAGCAATTTATAAAACCGTGTGAAGGTAAGGCACAAACCAGGCCATTCAAAACTGTTAATGAAATGCTGATCATCCACATGCAGTGGATGAAAACTACCCAAGACCTGAGTTTTGAAAAAGTTAAAAATTAAGCAGTTCAAATACATAAAGAAAGAAGGTGAGGGAGAACCTTCCCATATTCTTGAGTCTTTCAAGTGTCTCGTTATGTCCAGTGTTAGCAGTCACCTTTTCCATCCAAATGTGAAGTTCACTTGCCCCCAAGCTTTGGAAAAGGAGACTTTCTGGATAGGCGTTTCTCAATAAAAACTTGTAGTTTGGCAAAAATATAGTCTAACCAATGTTTTTGTCTGGCAGAAGACTAACATAAAACAGGGCAACACGTTCTGGAGAGTAGTTCAAGTTGCAGTGGAAATCACAGAAGCTGAGGAAAATCACCATATGAACAAACAAAAGAGCAAGAGAGTGATGCATCAAGAATATTTATTAGGAAACTGGCTCATTACCTGAGATAATTATAGTTACTGAGCAGAAGGGTTGAGAACCCCAGACTCAGCTGATGTTGATGAGGGTCACTGGTACCCTGTATCCCTAAATCAGCTTATTGTTTATGGGGCTTAAAGGAAAATAAATAATTCTCAATATCTCACTAGAAAAGCAGCACATGCAAATTTTAAAATTAACTAGGACAAGCTGAAGTGTCTCTCAATTTGAGAGATTTGTATAAATTATTTAGAGCCTCTATCTGGCAAGTTTAGGGTGAAAAGATGCAGCAGAAAAGCAAGGAGAAATATGACAGACCACAAACGTGAGATTGCTCTAGCACTAATAGGACTCCTTCCCTACAGGAAACAACTATCTAAATTAAACGTTATCGATACTATAGACCTCCATATTTTCTGCTGTATTTTCTTTCTTTGCAACTAATATGGAAGCAGAAGCAGACATGGCAGCGATTTTCTTTCTCAAACATAATTACAGGCGTATTTATTCCTGTGTGTAAATTAGTTTATAGCTCCACTGCATGTTCTACAAGAGCAGAGACTAATGGAAAACAGAATAATGTTGTGTAAAAATAAAATTACTGGGAACATTATAAATTACCAAAATTGTGTTGATGTGACAAAATTATACAAGAAAGACATTGATTGATGGGTTTAAGTCTGATATTTATTCTAGGATGCAATTTTCAGCTGAATGTACATTTTGACAAGGATGTCTATAGAAAGATAAATTTTAAACTATAACTAGCTTTAATTTTATCTCTTTAATCACTTTTCAGACAGTTATATTTTACAAGAAATAAGGAAAGATCCAGATTCATGCTTCCAATAACTACAATAATAGAGACTTGTCAGATTTGCTGATATGCTACATAAACATGCAGGTAGGACCAAAAAGTATTTTTTGTGAAAGATCTTAGATGGAAAACATGCTCTGCACAAAAATAAACTTTTTTTTCGCTAGGATCTGACATCTGGCAATTCTATGAAATTAGGTACTGCTCTCAACAATGCAATACATACGCCTGAAATTAAGAACTTGAAAATAATCTTGTAAATGCCTCTTTTTCCTTTGGAATTTGAAAGAGGCAGCAGAAAAGCATGGAAGTTTTTTGTGGTTTTGAAATGCTGTCAATCAAATGCATCATGCTCCAGATAAAACCTCAATTTGTACTTGCTCTAAAGAAAAACAGCTTTTCTCATGTCTCTTCCTTTTATTGGGAGTGGGAAACAATTCTCCCATCTGAGAAATGGTCAGAGGAAAGATCACTGGTGTTTAGCTCAGCTAAGTGTTCTTGGTTGCAAATAAGCAGGTTGAGCATCTTAATTTATTCCTTGTTATTGACCGACTAAAATATAGAATTATGATTCACGTTGAGTATTTCCAAACTGTCTCCAGTATTGATCCAAGCTGTTTGTATGAAGATCCCAAAATATCTTCTCTCTACCCCACTCACCATCTTTCTGCCTTTACTTAACAGCTGTTGCAAATGACAGAAGTTCCATGGAGAAAAATTTGCCATTGCGCTTGGGGTTTTTTTTTAAGTAGAGAAGGCACAGATATATTTATGCTTCTTTTGTTGGATATTATAACCCTCGCCTGTACAAGATACTAGAGTATTTTGTGATTTTCATAGTTACTTCTGTTAGTTGCTTTTCTGCAACTCTGTAAGTCATTTTATAGTGTATATTTTGTAATGGAAAGCATCGCTGCTTCTTATGTATGTCCAGTGGTGTATTCCAGTCATGCTGTAAAAATATATAAATATTAATACCTAAATTTTATTTTTCAGTGTTAATAAATACATTTCTCCTATACCAATCCTAAGGATAACTGACCTATTTCTGACACTAAAAGATTAAATTTTGAGCTTGAGAGGTGTTCATCCTTCAGGAAAAACTACAGTTCTAGTTTCATAAATGACATTGTTGCAGCCAACACATATTAAAATTAATGTTACGCCATTTACATAAACAAAGCAAAATGGCTTGCAAAAGGATATGGTGCCAGAAGAATCAAGAATATGATTCTGCATTCTGAAGTGGGTGAGGTTCTTCTGTGCTTGTAACATTGTTTTGGGCACCACCTACCCAAGCTCCTTGGAGCCATTTCTGACATGGATATACCAATCTGTTTTTCCAAGCGGTGGCTGCAAGTGTCAGCAGGACTCCATCGTATTTCCTTCTTTATGGTACTTGCCACTTCACACTTGAAATAGTCCCATCTTTTGATAAATCTGAACCTTTGCCTACTAATTCTTATATAGTCTACACCTTCATCATAGTACCTTTCATAAGTTAATAAACATGTCTAAAAAAAATGGTTGAACTCAAGAGGCAAGGTTGAACGGGAGCATGACTTCATGAGCACACCACTAAAAGTATATCAAGCTACATTTGATAGCTAAAGGACAAGGGGAAGGCAAAGAGTCTTTGTTTCCCAATTAAAGAGAAAAAAGAAGAGTCAATTTGGGGATCTTGGCCAACCTTCCCAGTAACAGTGCAAGTACCTGTGCCACAAAGATCTTAATTTGAGCACTGCTGAGTGCACGGTGGAAGTACCATATGCTGACACAATTATTACACCACTCATATCTATCCAATTACTCTGTGGTACACTTTGGAGAATTAGATGCTCTGACTAGGAAAGTCTATAAAAGCTATTCCATTTTATTCTAATTAGTTCTGTGGACATTAAATCTATTCTTATTCTGGCAAATATTCCAGCTTTTGCAAAAGCCAGGAACTCCCTTAAGTCATTCAGAAAGATTTTAAGTCATATTGCATCACACTCAATGCCAAACTCAAGTCTTGACACGCAACTGGCAGTTAAACCTATTGAGGAACCTCTACTCTATATTAATATATATGAATATATCTATACATATATTCGTATCACTGTATGAATCTATACTCTGGAGAGTACAAAAACATCTATGCTGGATCATACCAGTGATGCATCTAAAGATATTTTATTTACAACAGTAGCTAATAACAATACTATTTTTTCCTAATCGATTTATAATTTTGACCACAGTAACATTCCAAGAGAAGGAATCAAATTTATGTTGTCTTAAAAAATCATCCTACTGTTGTTGCCTGGCAATTTCTTTGGGTGCCCTCTTGTTCAGTATAAGAAATGAGGAATTACTATTTCTTCTTTCCCTTCTGCACACCACTTACTGTAACTCATACTCTCCTCATCTTTATTCCAGAATGAAGAAATCTTAACAGTTTATTCTATCCTTTCATGGAAGTTGCTCAAGTAGTTTTGATGATCTTCCAGAACAATTTGTGAAAGTTCTCAATATTCTTTATGTATGGGAGACCTGAGGTGCATTCCTGGCATTCAAAATACCAGCATTCTTGGTAAACACATAAGCTTACAGGGTCACAGCATTTTATGTTTTGTTCTAGGTTCCTTTTCTAGTTATTGTTACCATTCTAACTGTATTTTTCACTTGTTATCCAAGCGCTGTTTTGCTGTTTCCAGAGATCAAACTACAGCAACACTTTCCTGAGCAATCAAGGGCAGTGTAAAAACTGCAACTGAGATCAGTACAAACTAGGAAAGTCATACAGTGTTCTGGGAATTAAAAAAAAAAAAAAGTCAGTGATGTAATTTCCAATATGCTTGATGTCCCTCATCTTGTTCATGATGTGAACGCTCTAAAGAGACTGTTATAATTGATGCATATGTTTTGTTGTGGTAAGATTTAATTAACAAACTCAGAAAAACTTTACACACAGACAGAACCAAGCATCCCAGTGAGATAGAAGAGAGTGAAAAGTGGTGTCAGAGCAATATTAGAGGAAATCTATAGGTGTTTGGGAAATCCTCAAAACAGAGATAAACAAAGTAATTGTGACCTCCTTAGCATTAGGTTATGTTGTCTTGAGCAAGTTAAGTATTTAATTTTGTCTCAAAAGCTGTTTTCACTTACTTCAACCTTTTAAATTTCCTATTTATTCGTCTCCTCTTTCATTTCATCCTCATGAAATGCCCATCTCCCTGTATTTTCCCTTGCTCAGTTCACCTTCCTTGTAGCCTTTCCTTATGATTTTGCAAAACAGTATGATCACAATGCAGACCTGCTGTGCATTTTGCCATCAAAAGAAGTAAAGGTCCAGACAGTGTGTTCTGAAAAATGGGGGAAAAGGAGACAGATAAGACAGAAAGGTAAGTCTGCAGCTTCTTTCTACCTTTTCTAACTTTTAAAAACCCTTGATACACGAGGAAATTTACAGATGGCAGCTAGAGTCTATTTCCAAGTCTATTTCCAAGGAAATCTTGCCTAAAGAGTATGTCAGCAAAGAGAATAAGCTGAAAAACTCCAGCACAGACTTACACAGTGCGAACTTAACTCTTTTTATTATTCTACTTTTGAAGCTTAAGAAGAGGAAAAACACGTTAAGTTTGCCCTTGCACAATTCTTTTCTTCTGGAAAGCAGATTTTCCCCTAAAGCTGAAAGCTTCAGCCAGATGCTGTCAAGCAAGCTTTGCTCCGTAGGAAAAAAAAAACAAGTTAATTTATAAGCAGTGTCCATTATTTCAGAATTCTTTCCTATTTCTCAAATGTACCTCTGCATCTGGAAAGCTGATCCAGTCCCCAACATACACAGGCATATATAGAATGGAATGAAGATATAAATAGAAGTGACATGATAGTCTTTGCACCTCTAAATCTGGTGTTTGGCTTGTTTCAAACTTCCACCACAATAAGCATTTTAAGTACAATTTCCCCTCTTCCACTAGCAAATGCCCTACTTAATATCTTTTATTTGTACCCCTTGTGACTGCATGGATTCCCTATCAGCTTATCCCTCTCACTGCCACAGTGACATTTGGAGAAGTTCAGCTGCAGAATTCCTTATCAGATGAGCTGTGAAGCCAATGGAAAGCTGGTGATGGTTATAGAAGTGAACCCCACAAGCCTCCTAGGCAGGAGATGAACTCTTCGGTGTACGGCTGTGCCCTCCTAATCTGAAAGACACATTGTCAAACACATTTCATAGAATCATAGAGTCATAGAATGTTCTGAGTTAGAAAGGACCTTAAAGATCATCAAGTTCCAACCCCCCTGCCACGGGCAGGGACATTTAAACTAGTACAGCAGCTTCAGGACAAATTTTGTGCTCCTTTAATGTGCCTGTGGTCTCTCTGTAGTGCAAAGACAGGTGCCAAGCCAGAATACCAGAGAAATCAATACAGCAGAAACAGAGCCTGAAACAAAATGTCACAATAGCCTTTACCAACAGCTCTTATTTTTAAAAGACCTGGAGAGCGCATAATAGGAGTTATTAAAAATTTTTTATTTAATTCAGGCTAGTACACGATAATGCCTCTAAAGTAATTTCAAAGTAAAAAAGAAGAAAGCAATAAGAACAGTGGTTGGTAGATAGGAGACTGTGGGAATAAGTGTTTTCAAAGCAAAGCCTTCTTATCCAAATGAAGAGAAATGAGGAAGCAGCAGTGCCACGCTGAAGCCAGATATACTTCAACTCAGCTTATTTTCTCCAGCGCTGAAAAGGGGCAGCTGCACCATCAGTCACAGTCGGAATGCTTTTTTCCTGTTAAATAGGCGACTTGTCAGGCAGGTAACTAAATGTATGATATGCTTCAGCACTGTAACTTAGGAAAAGAATCAACACGCTGGGCATGACTTTCACAATAAAATAACTTATTGCTAAGACTGTTGTGGTTTTACATAAAGCTCTGAGGGCAATTTCCCAACAGCCATTCACTGAGCCAAAATCAGCTGAATCTTAGTGAAAAAGTGTGAACTTTACAGAAAGTGTCACTGATTAAAACAATACCTCTCTAACAATCTCAGACTCCCCACCCTAGAATAAATTAATACATAATTATGCATTTTCAAGTACAAGGCTTATATTATTGCAAGGATAATATATATCTTATGCTGACATATCTTCTTACAGAATTTTTAGCTTATCATTTTAACTCTTATTGTTCCCCCCAACATTGCCAATGAGAACTCAAAATGATTGACAAACCCAGAAGTTATAATGCAAAATTATCTACTTCTACTGCCACTGTAATGATCTTTATTTTACATTTTCTATACGCAAAATGGAATGCTGTTTTGCACTTTGGTATTATTAAGAACACAATGAGTTCTAAGTCTTTTTGTAAAGTTTTATTCCTAGGAGCAGTGTACTGTAGTGAGCAGGAGATATCGAGAGTTTCTAAGCGTTCACCTTTATTCATGTTTATCAGGGACATTAAGAGAATGGCTACAGTATTTGCACGCATTTGTCCCTGCAGCATTCTGCATCCTGAACCTTTGAGTGTTGTTTTTGTACTCTCGCCATCCTTACAACAAAAACAAGCACTTTGACATTCCCAGCGCCAAATACACTCATTTATGAACTAACTCAACTGAGTGGATAAATTTATTAGAATTTAAATTGTCTAAACATAAAAGATGCTCCCGTCTCAACTTCTCTTTCAAGGTTATGTACTTGATATAATTTAGACTAGCTCTGACTTTCAGATTTGCATATAACTGGTATCAACACTCAGAGGGAAAGCTTCAAACCAGTATACGTTAATCATGCGTTTCCTCTTTAGACATCTGCACGTGGCTGATGATTTCCCAAGCCAAAAACATTGGGGTGTATGAACACCAAATGCAGTTAAAAAAAACCAAACAAACCCAAACCCAGAAACTATAATAGGAAATCTCTTTTGTTTTATATTACAAGGAAAGAAGCAGTGTCCTTTGTTTAGACAGAAATTATACTAGGTGTACAGAACCGACTCTGAGTCAGTATTTGCTGACTTCTATGCAAAACTTCGTTCACATCCTGGAATAAAAAGTGTGTCATTTGTTAAAGGCAACAGGCACTAGCTGTTGTGGAAATCCTTTTCTAAGTGGTTCATTTATGCAGCTAGGAACAGGACTTCTGCACTGATTAAAAGTAAAGTGGTGAGCTCAGAGAAGTGTGATTGTTCTGGGAGATCCCTCTGCAGGAAGTAGGAGGGAAAAATGTGTTATAATGCAAATTTTCCTTAGACTTACAAATCCCTGCTGCAGGGATTTTGTTTTTTAAGGGTTTCTTTTTCACCTGTAGCTCTACTGGTGAAATTGCATGTCTCCAAGCCAGGATTTTTCTGTGCAACAGTCTGATTCCTGAATAATAACAAGATTTTTTTTTCTTCCAGCAAAAATACAGAACCAATAGCAAACAGCTATAGTTACAAAAACTTTTCTAATATTTGATGACCACTGTTGAATAATTCCATAAAGTTGAATTGTACTTCTCTGGTGACACTTGCAAGACTAACAGTGTGTAGAAAATGTTTTTTAACATTATTATGCTGGGGAAACTTCCAGCAGTTTCTCACAGGGGCTAGGTTGGTGGTACTCCTTCCCCCTCTCCCCGGTTACTGAACCCTTGGAGCCGAGGGTGGGGGTGAACCCTGAGCAGTGACTTACAGGAGCCACCGCTGCAGCCCCTCCCTTGCTGCCAGCAGAGCTGGAACCAGGGGAAACCTTCAGCAGCTACTTACAGGAGCCATTGCTGTGGCCCCTCCCTGCCACCAGACAAACCCCCCGCACAAACCACAACATTCTGCCATATCAGAGACAACAGCAGCTAATCATTGATATCAATGCCAGCTTTTTTCTCCATATGTAATTTGCCTGATTCTTAAAAAAAAAACACCTCATGGCAACATGGCATGAGAGGTCATATTTATGGATATTATTTTGCTTACCTTTATTTCTTCTTCCATAATTAAAAATAGTGATTTTAGTTTTCTCAAAAGCACGTTCATGTATCTGTCTCTACTTGACGATAAATTATATTACAAAAACCAAACTTTGAGAAACTGAAAAGGTATTCAAAAGTCTAAACCTGGATTTTAAAGTTCAAGATTATTCGCACTGTAGAAATAATCAACGTAGTTGTTTAATTCAGGGAATCTGATATCCTTTGCTGATTTCAGTATTTTCAAAAAGATATACCAAAGATAAAACTAAATGAAAAATAAAAATGTCACATTTAGAAGGTAAGAGAAGAAAAGGGGAACAGAACAAGGGAATTTGTGCAGGAATAATGAATGACATCTATATCAATCTAGCACTGTATACTAATTTAGAGTGGTGCAAGGTCAGAATTCTTTTTATCTGTCTTGCAGAAATGGGTGAAGAATTATCCGCAGAAACAGAGACTGATGACCTGAATATGAAGTGAAGAATAATTGTCATTTAAACTTTTGATTGAAAAAAAAATTTCCATTTTATTTCAAACTATCTCACATCCTGATCATTATTCTCTGTGACTTTGATTATAAAACATTTACACAGGTAGCACTATATTACCATTTTTAAATTTTTTTGGAAGATTTTTCTGACACATAGCTTTTCTGACCACTCTGTGTGTCTAGATTGGAATCAGGAAAAAAGGAAGATTGCCTTGCAAGAGATGAGAAACCGGTAAGAATCAAACATTACAACCTAGGATGATTTCTCCACCTAGTACTGTCACACTGACAAATTATATTCTAAATTCAGAGATTTTTACATATTTAGGTCTTTTATAATGAAACTTTCACAGCCATTTTAAAGAACTAAAGTAATTGTCTCACCTCTTCTCTCATGAAACATGGCTGGAAATGCTAATTTTTTTTATATGGTTTCAATAACTAAATTCTTATTTTGGTAAAAAAAGAATCTAATTCTAATTGCTGATTATGCCTTTTGCAGCTTTGTTGTGGATATTCTTATTGCATGTATTTTACCTTGATTCTCTCATTGTAAACACCAAAGTTAATGTTTCAGATTTACATTAAATGCCGGTGGTTTGTGTTTACATTAAATTCATACCCTTATGCACAATTTAAAATGTCTTATTTTGTTGTTGTTCTTTCTGTTAGAACAATACATACCCCACTGGGGAACAGTTTGCCACTTCTTCCCAATTGCTTTGTAATGATGCAGGTTTTTGAGAACTTGGTTAGTGGCCTATTAGGAAATTTCCTTAACTTTATTTTAATGGTAAACAAATATCTTATTTTTTTTTGTCTCTGTTTAACAGTATCTCTTCTAATGTATTTAATCAATTTCAGCAAAGACAGAGGATTTGAAGAACTTCAGGATTTTTACAAAGATGAAGAGCATAATATAGCTAACAGGCTTTTCTGGCCCCCAAAACCTAACCTAAAAAAGCTTTATGGGAGCTCTAACTTTAGGTAAACAGAATGCTTGCAGTTACATGGTCTATTTTTCACATCCACCATTAGTTTATGAGTGAAAATGTAAAAATTTTTTATATGTGTTAGAAGAAGATTTTGTTGAAGTTTCACAGATTTTGAAGGGCGTGCTTGGCAGTGCTTGAGTTAAGGGTTGACGTGACATAGGTCTTATCATACAGAATTGACTCTGGTTACAATGGTAGCTCCCTGGAAGCTGAAACAATCAGCACAGGTGTTGGACAAGGAAACCGCTGCTAGAGAGTTTATTTTGCATAAAATAAGCAGCCTATACAAATTGAAGATAGCAATTCAGGGGAGAAATTTCACATCAGTTATAACTTGCAACATAGTGCTATTAAAAAAATTATGGGGACAGAAACTTTTATCGAAACATCCTCCATCTGAAAACTATTACTTACCAGAGCCAAAATGGTGTGTGGAAACATGACCACACACCTTTGTTTTCTTGCCAGTTTACTTGTGGAACTCCTCTGGAATTATCTGAGACACCTCGGGATACCCAGGACTTGCAGATCCAGGACTGCAATATTTCAAAAATTTGCCTGGAGCTGGCTTCTGAAGCCAGATGGTTCCAGATACAGCTCAGCTTCCATGTTGTAGGACACGATTTGACCTGGGAGCTGTGCTAATGTGGGTTTGCTACCTCTAGAGAAGTCTGTGACCTGACCTCAAGATGCAAACTTTAAATCTGGTAACTCAGAGTTGAGTATTCACCATTTTATTTCAGCCCACTGAACAGAGGTGTTAGAAGGAATGCAGCATAGATTTATCCATCTCTGATATTTTTCTCTTTTTTTTAGTTATTGGTTTCATACTAAGAAGTGTTGACAAATTCTCCCACCATAAAAAACCACAAGTATTAAATGCCCTTGTATAAATGTAATGATTCTTAGTATTTCAATACAAATTATTTCAAAACATTCACAATGTTCTCATCATTCTAATAGACTGATGCTTTGATCATCCCTAGTACTAACTCACATACTAGAACAATTTTTGGAGTAAAGAAGCCTTTACATGTTACTGAATGCCACTATCCAGATCCTTTAGATACTTTAGAAAATAGACGAAAACTCATAGGTATTCTCTTCATGTTCATTTACTCAAAAGGACTGAAATATTTTGCTAAACCAGCACTATCTCATCACTCTATAGCAAATGATGTTATCAATAATGACAACAATATCTGCAACAGATGTACACTCGTACATTGGAGATGGAATCTTTAAAGGTATAATTGTTTTAACAATAAACAGGATTATTATATTTATATTTTGAAAGAATCAGTCAGAAAAGGAAAAAGAAAAGACAACGATATTTCCATCTTATACCAGGACACTACTTGAGAATTAATAAGATTGTATAGCTTCTTCATTCTTTAAATGCTTTTCAGGTCACAAAGTCTCTTAGATAGGAAAGGTAGGAAACAAACTTTATTATAGCCACTATGACTTCTTCAAGGCTGAAACAAGCAGTATAAAAAAATTAAGCATTTTTCTGATATTGTGTTTTCACCTCTACTTCTATCACACAAAACTTCACCATTGAATTGAGAAAACTACAGATTCATTCAACCCATATTTAAAACTCTTTTCATGGTTTTGTGTCTCAACAAAAGTCTCAGCATTCAGTTCTACCCCTTACACGTGAGCAGAGAATTTACACTAGCCTCCGTCTGCATAAGAGTGTTTTGATGAGGGAACAATTGTACATTCAACGTAACAATAGTCACTACGGAACGATACACCACTAATTGAAATATTAAAATCTGAGATCATAAGTGTATCTCTTCTATAGATCTTTGCAATGTTTTACAAGATACTGTAGTCCTCTTAAACATTGTAATTTACGAAAAACACCACTTTGGAATGGCTTTATTTTCACTCTGGCGCAAACGGTATGATTACTTTTTGAAACACTCCTAAATATTTAATTAACCAATCAGGTAGTATTGATAATTACTGAAAAATAAAAGGAACGCTAAAAATAATCCTATAGAAGACCTAATCTGTTCAACAAATGCCTACATGTAAAGCAAATTTCAGCAACTGCAAAACAGGGACAGTGTTCGACAAATGTAGCTGTTGAATATTCTCAGTTTGAGAATGCTGTCTAACCTGGAAATGTTAATTCCTGTGTTTATATATTAAGGATCACTTTGTCTTACATACTAAATAGGAAGTCCAGTGCTACAGCATGTCTTAATGGTATAAAATAATCTCAAGATCTGTTCAGTGAATACTAAGGAGTTCAGAATGAAGAAGGAAACTATGTTCTGAAAAGTAGTACTGGTATACGGGACATAAAAAAAGGAAAAGGAAGCAAGAAATGATGAAGGCATGGCAGAACTAATTTGTGAATAAAGATAAAAAAACCTATAAATGATATAAGTAGATATTGGCCAAAATATCCACAAATTTACAATTCCAGCCACCTTTCTAACCTGGGAGACAGCATGACATTTTGAAAGAAAATCAGGAAGATAAACAGAAAAAGAAACCCCAAAATATTTTTTTAAATAATTTTCAACTATTTTTCCTCTGAAATCTTGGATTTATTACTAATAAATCATATCAATTGCAATAATAGCATGCAACATAGCATTGGCTCCCACAGGTAATCATTTTCCCTCAACTATATCAGAAGAGAAGTACTGCTGAAATTAAGTACTGAAAGAATGCAGCAGCTTCACTATAATATTAATTGCAAATTCAGGTAAACCACAGATGAAATGCTCCCATATTAATTAGGTAGATAAACATGGTCTGTTTCTTTGAAAGGACTGCCAGGTATGGAAATATAAACCTGGATTCAGAAATAACTGTGAAAAAACAATTTCACTCTTTTAAGATTATTTTCAGTTCTCTACCTACTGTGGCCATATTTTGTAATTTTGCCATCATTCGCAGTGATTTTCATAATTTGTCACAGCTATTCCGCACATTTGTCCATCACCTGATATATTTTTAGTGCATGCAGAACTATGGTAGCTAAGCAACAAAAAAATTGAAGACTCAACGTTGCCTCAAAATGACCATATTCTGTGTTTAATAGGTGCTCGTAAAATTGAACCATATTTCCATTGGGTGACCAAGCTGTCTTCATTCAGCTGATGGGACTGGATTATAAACGTTGTGGCTTAATGTTTGGGGAGTGGAGCAAAATGTTCCTTCCACCCCACAGCTGCTCCTGCTGCACAGTCTCTATTTCACTTTCAGCCTCTGTGGAAGATGAAGCTTCCACCAAGGGGGTCATGACGTAATACACCCCGGACTTCAAGGATTCCCTGATCAAATCTTGCATGCATCCTTGGGGTAGCTGGGTGATTTTGTGATTTGCCCCAGGAGAAGAGGAAGCATGATATAATTCTGAGGTGTTTATACACCAATGTAAGTAGTACAGCAAGTAGATACGAAAAATTAGGAAAGAGAAAATAGATACGTGAAAGGCAATCCCATGATCAAACTTCTAGAAGACTGCTACAGAGAAAACAAGTATCGGACAATGCCCACATCCACTCAGGTTAGAAGAAAAGTAGAAAAAAGAAAACAAAAAAAAACCTACCCAAAAATGTATTTTTATTGTCAGGAAATATTAAATTAAATATTAGAGAATTATTTCAAACTGTGATGATCATCAGTCTCTAATGATGAAAAAGAGTACCCTGTAATATCTCAGTCAGTGGAACTTATAAAACCAAATTGTATAAATATGTCAGGGATATACTAAGTCTTGCTTAAGAGCAAGAGAAAGGGCCAGCTTTCCTTAAATCTCTTCCAGCACTAAATATCTATGAATAACATGTGGATCTAGACTGACTTTTTATATTAATTTGAAAAACTTATCTGAGTCAAATTCTTATATAGGTACTTAGACAAAATTATCTAATTTACTTACTTTAAGAAATTAGACAATTTTTCTTTTTTCCAGGCCATAAAAAGACTGATTTTTCCTCTAAAACTAACTGACAGGTTGTTTTTGACAGTTTATAAGAACTCTCTCTATAGATACATATTACAAATGATAATCATTCAAGTGGCTTTGGGAGAAATCCGTGTGAAATTCATCACCAAAGACTGAAAATCTTGGTTAAAGACAACCATGCTTCTTGTAGTCCGTATGCCAACAATACTGTCAGTTTGTGCATTACACTTTCATGTCAGATTGCAAATAATCTCCCTGCTGATTTTGAGACTGCCTTAAAAGCATTTTCCACTTTCTTCAATGTTAGGTGCTTCTGACATCTGCCAAAATCAATATTGATTTTGTTATTGACACAAGTACGACCCATAATTAATTTGTTCTGAAAAGTAATAAAAAAATCCTTTTATTCTTTATTCTATATATGTACGTTTAAGACCCTACAGCATTTGTATATAGCCTGCCAAGAAACAATCATTAGCAAAGTAGTTATGGTTTATAACAATATGAGCTTTTAGATGAAATAATATTTGTTTGGCAGATGTTTTTCTACTTCGGTCACTCATAAAAAGTGTATTTTAGAGAGATGAGAATTACATGTAAATTCGTGAGCTGTGTATTAACTATTCTTGTTTTTTTTTAAAACACAATCAAATCAAAAAACGTAGAAGCATCCACTTTCTACAGTAATGCTGCTGGCATCATCAGCAGGTGCAGGTGGGAGGATTAGCTGGCTGGCTTTACCGTGAGGCCAAGGATGTGTGCAGCCCAGCACAGGCCAGCGCCTGTTCGGGTTAACTGTTATGCAGATTACTAACTCCTCAGTGTATAAAGGTCTTCCAACCAGGACCATTAAAATTGTAAACATCATGTCGAGGTGTAGCTGTCACAACAGAGGCTGTATAAATTACCATCACAGAGCCCAAACTAAAAACCTGCAAAGTCAGAATGTAATGACCTGGTCATAGGAACTCTGCAATTCAGAGATACTACATGGTCTCGATCTAGTGATACAAAATCGGGTTCTTTCACACAAAATAACAGGAGGACGCTGATAATAAGATTGACATTTAAAAAAATCCACAACAAAACAAACAAAACCCAAACCCAAATTTATGTTCATTCCCATCTTCTCATCCAAAGTTCCCTGATCTAAGATCTTTGCAAACTTATTTTACTTCTTTTTTTTTGTGCTAAGATCTTAAAGTGCTAAGCTCAACATGGATACATGCATTTTTAGTAGCAGAAAGAACCAAAGCTACAGCTTATGATTAACTAGTAAACAAATATATTTCAGTAAAATGCAATTACAAAATTTGCTATTAAACGCTCAGTATTTATGCAGGCAGATAGCTGCCATAGGCTTTTGACATCTCACGAATGGCAGACAGTGCTTGGTTCTTGGAGCACACATGTTAAATACAGTCAGCCACCACTGGTCAGGAGGCCATGCGTTGCAAAATCTGCACTCAGAAAACTTTCACTAGCAGTGCCACGACAACTTACTAATAGGGACTCACTGCAGTGCACCCACACCTGTTCATCTGTGCCGGGCTAAATTAAAGGTTTTCTAGGATGTCCTGTATAAAATCTTCCCTTTATCACAGACCAGTATGCTATTTTAATGACCCCAGTCTGTGTGAAAAGCTATCTCTTGTCCTCATGCTAGAACACACAACAAAGTGTCTTGCTTAAAGCAGCTAAGTGCCCGAACCCTTAACAAACCTAATTCAGACTAATTATCTTCTCAGAGTTAATCTACAAAGTTGCATGGATGGAGGCACAATGCTAGGTGAGGTCAATTTCCATTTGAGTATTTTCTACAAATCTTCAATTTAAAAGAAAACAGATAACAAGGAATCAGAGAGTTCATGTAATCTTAAAACCCAAACAGACAGGAAAACACCAACTAAAGAGATTTGAGACAAAAAAACTCTTTTATATATCTTTAAAAACAACTTGGAAATATGGAGCAATTTTATTTGCAACACTGAAATATTGCAGTAATCCACATACTCTTTTCCTGGAATATACTTGTACATAGCAAGCAAGCAAAGACTTTCAAAGTCCTCTTTCAGCTGTCAATGCTGGTCACACATCTACCCGTCTTTTAAACATCATTGTTTCCTAGCTTCATGGAGGTGTGAGAGACTGAACGGTGGGATATTTGCTCCGAAGATTGCTTGTGGCAACTGAACTGTGCCCAAAGAAGATGCAACAACAGTGGTGTGAGGTGAAACTGGTTTGGTGTAGTGCAAACAGTCATGCCTCCCGTTGTGAGGGGGGTGTACCAGCCCCTACGACTGCCACCATGTGCTGGGACATGCCCAGCTCGCCACAAGGGAGCATGCAGCAAGCGTATGTACCCCATGAGGGGACCTGTCAGACATGCTGCTGACATGGAAACACTTGGTCCAATGGACTCACT
The DNA here is from genome assembly GCA_011057875.1 of Pterocles orientalis. Taxonomy (NCBI): domain Eukaryota; kingdom Metazoa; phylum Chordata; class Aves; order Pterocliformes; family Pteroclidae; genus Pterocles; species Pterocles orientalis. The sequence goes on from WKFP01015128.1 coordinate 20,026, forward strand.
CTGGCACTGCCTGTAAAAGCTTGCAGGAAAGTGCGTGAATGGGGTGAGCATGTGAGTGGAAGTGTGAGGGAAGGTGTGTGTGTGCAAGCGCGTGTGTTCACTGCCGAGGCCTGTGGACAATGAAAGCACCGCGGGAACTTGGGTGGTGACTGTCTCTTGCCTCTCTATCTCGACTTCTTGCTTAATTTCTACCTTTTATTCCATGCTTTTCTATTGCTTCTATGTTTTGTTGTTGTTAATAAAGTTGGTGTGTATGGCATCTGACCTCATTTGGTCTTAATCTCACTCCTGGGATTGTATTGAAACCTCCCCAACTTTGAATCGGGACAGGAGTTGTACAACGTGCAGTCCAGCCAGTTTAAAGACACATAATAATGCTGCCATCTAAAAACCAGTTTCAATGTGTTCTGAGGATCACTCAAATACTATTAGCTCTTAATGCAGTGGCTTTTGCTCCCCTGTCATGCTGACAAAAGAGTATTGTGGCTGCAATGGGACAGACGTGCTGGTGACGACCGTCTGTGAGGCAGTATCACCTGACTTTTCAGTATTGTCTCACTAGCAGAGTTTCAGAGAGTTTCATAAAGCTCAAAACTCGTTAGCAGAGTTTCATAGAGCTCACAAATATCTTTTGAAAGCTAGTATAACGTTGCCCAGATCTCATAGCAATTGTCACATTCAAAGGCATACGTAAATTTATAAAAAACCAAGTGAGATACTAGAAAACAAGCTTATAATTTCATATTATAGTAAAAAAATATAGAATAGTCTGGAATAGGTAACACCAGCCCTGTATTAGTGATGTGAAAATATTCAGACATAAGTATGGTTGGTAAGTAATATTAATTATATCAATATACACAACGATTTTAAAAACAACTAACTGCACGCATTTCTGCAAGTTAAAAAACCATGCGCCATCAAAATAAATTATCTTTGTGCCCACTGAATACAGTCAGCAAGCAGCAGTTTGCAAGAAGTATCCAGATGGATTTTTTGCCATGAGTAAACAAAAATGAAATTAATTCTTCTGCAAGAACATTGACCATTTTGCAGCTCTTATTCCTCCATCTCTTTATGGGATACATTGTGGGAAAGTCGGCTTTATTTACTGGCTTTACTGAAAGCATTCATCTGAAGATCTGCAATAGTGAACTAGGAAATACGTTGTTTGTACAATTAAAAACAAATCACATTTCAGACAGTGTAGTAACACCTGATAAACAGGAAGAAAGAAATTACTTAAACTATGTGCTGCAATGGAGAATGGTTTACATAAAAGAGCAGATAAAAATATCAATCCATCAGATGGATGGATAGCCACTCAACAACAAAAATTTAGGATATGAGTTTCATGCTGATTGGTATATTTTTGTTGGACAAGTTGTGAAAAAGTGACAAAGATATGAACGTATCCATAAATGAAAAATCTATTTTTTGAAGAATGCTTGAGAGCATTTAGAAATTAATTACACAGAGAAACAGCCTAAGGGAAGGTGGTGTAAAGCACAGAAGAACAAAGGCAGATAGGGACCTCACTGTATTCCAGTGAGCAGGATCACGGAAGAGAAAGGGAGAGCTTCAAGTACTCCTAAGAAAGTTATGGAAATCACCCTTTCCCAACTGGAAACACTGAAATTCCAGGAAAGAATTGTTGTGTTTGCTAATAGGTGAAGGCCCTAAAAATATGAAAGATCTACAAATGTAAGTGTTTGAAAAATTCAGTCGATGAAACAAAGCCTTGTCTCCAGTATATCAGACAGAGTCCAACAGCGTCCACCTGCTGACATGTAAGAGTCCTTTTCCCCTGTTGAACTTAAATGACAGCGATTACTCCATCTACACCTGGGGAAGCAGAATTGGTTGAATCTGCACTTATTCACAAAGTCATAGCATCACAGAGGCAGTATGTCTTTGTCTTTTGCTCCCTCAACTTTCTACCTGCTGGCAGCATTCCTTACGGGTATTGCCGCTGGAATGTCTCCTTTCGGCACTCACACAGTACAGAGAAATGCGTTAGGAAAGGCATCTTTGAAAGAGAAAGGTCCATTTATCCCATTCCCAAGTGCTGATTTACTGGTCTGCATAAAGAAGGAAGCTTTCAACAAGAGCAAGTTTAAACGAAGCTGCGAGTGGAAAGTAATTTCCATACATTATGTTTCAAAGAAAGTGATTTTAGACAGCAGGAAGAAATGATGAATCTTGCATGCAATTTACCCTCCTCTGCCAGAAATAATGAAAACTAGGACAGGCTGTTCCACAAAAGGATTAGACACTTATCCAAGATTGGAGAACTGTCAGTATCTGTAAACATTTTCAAAAGTTTACACTACACCTGGGAATGCGACTATTTTGAGGCATCTTGGCACATATGCTCCTTTTCTTATGAATCATTTGAAAAGGTCTAGGAACTTCCATTTCCATAATTTATTCTTTTACAAGAAAATTATTAAAATGTCAAAATGCATATCAGCAAACGTAATGTGGAGAACAGATGAGGTTTCTTTTTACCAACTATAGGGAATGTTAATTATGTCCTTGCAATATTTTCCACAGATCAAGAAAGCAAATGTACTAGTTGTAGATGGGAACATTTTGGCAGCAGGGGAGGTGCCGCAGGGGGTTCTGTGCAAGGGTCCCATCTGCTTCCAGATAGCTCCACAGTGGCCCCACCACAGCCCACAGCTGATCCCGTCAGTGAAGCTGGTGGCACCTCTGAGAAAATATATTTCAGAAAGGGCAAAACTCTGCCCAAGAATGAGGAGTCAAGACAAAAAAAAATATATCCCTAGGAAAAGAAGACGCGAAGAACACTTCTTGCTGTGGTGAACTGACCTTGGCGGCTGCCAGAAACCCACCCAGCTGCTCTCCCACTCCTTCTCAACGCGACAGGCAGGCAAAATGAGACAGGAAAATTTTGTGGGTTGAAATAAAGACAGGGGGATCACCTACCAACTACCATCAAGTGCAAAATAGACTTGATTTGGGAAAAATTAGTTTAATTTATTGCCAATTGAAAATACAGTGGGATGGTGAGAAAGAAAAGACAAAAACTGGAACATGTTCCTCCCACCCACATGCCACTTCCACAGGCTCAACTTTACTTCTTCTTTTCCAGGTCCTCTGCCTTATTCCCTGAACCAAACAATGGAGGGAGGAGGGGGATGATGGTTGTGGTCAGTCCATAGCAGTTCTTCTTTGGTGTATTTGCAATTTGCTGTACAGCAACACTTAGCTAAAGCAGACCTCACACATAGGGACTTGCAATGACTGACAGGCTAGCTTCACAGGTGATCATGTGCTATGTCTTTTGAAAAGAATGGTAGTTTTGCCAAAAAATAAAGCAAGCATGGGTCTGGCCAGCATTCAAAACATTCAAATTTGTGGCAGACAGATTGTGGTGAAAAGAAACCTTCAAAACAACTTTGCATCTTTTTTGCTGTTTTTCTAAATTAGTGCAGACATAGTTATTCAAAAAGAATATAAAAATCTCTACATGAAAGATCTGCAAACCTGCAATTTTCCTTGCTACCTGGAAATCAAAAGCCATATAGCAGCATTACCACAAAGCTCTGCATAGGCTAGTTTTACCTTTTATGCTGCTTCTGATACAGATTTTAGGAGATATGTCTTTATGCACAGCTGCATTTTACAAAGAGGAGATACTTCTCTCTGGAAAAGCAAGGAGAATTATTTTTGCTAACAGATAGCTTCAAAATACAGGCATTTATAAACTTCTATGATTTCTAAACCAGCTTTACAATATTGTGCAGGTAGGCTCTTGGGTTTGGTGCATATGATCTTGGCAAAGCAACGGGTAAAGAACCTGCTTTATTTGAGCAGAAAATATGTCTGCCTATGACTTTTTAAAAAACGTACATGTAGTAATGAAGAGTGTGTTTGAGATTGTTAACACATTTTTTTTTCTTATTATTAAAATGTAGCAACAGTAACGAAGTCAGACAATGTTCCCACAAGTTTCAGTTAATTTTTTTTGTGAAGGTAGACTTGAACTGCAAAAGCTGTGGTGACATTGGAGGTAGTTGTTGTGGTTTGAACACACCCAGAGAGCAGTAAAAAACTGCACAGCTGCTCATTCACCCTCCCTCCGGTCTTGGGGATGGGGATGACAATTAAAGGGGTAAAGGGAAAAGAGACTCATGGGTTGAGATAAGAACAATATAATAACTAAACTACAATAAAAATCAAACCAAAAATTAAAATAATAGCGATAAGAATAACAGTAATACATACAAATATGCAAATACACAAATGAGCGATACACATTAAACTGCTCGCCACCCCATGACTAGTAACTTCTCCTGCCCCTGCAGACACGGGCACAGCAGCTGGAAAGTCCTTGAGTGTCCTGGCAGCAGCTCTGCCCATCAGTGTGTGATCAGCTTCTCCTCAGCACAAACCAAACACAGCCTCACACCAGCTACTTTGCACAGGTGCTGCCTTAATAATTCAAATCTCTATTGGAAATGCATTTTGCACTTCCTAACTCTGGACATCAACCAGGTCTCTAAAATTTCCACACTGAAAATACAGCAGCCAAGAAAAGATAGTTGAGAGTGATTTTTTTGCTTAAAGTATCAGAAAAAGTTTCAGGAGACAGAAGTATAATTCTTGAATGTTCTGTTTTGGGCAAAACACTGTGGGGCACACAGCAGGCGCCATACAACTGTGTCCAGTGTGTTCATCCATTCCTTTAGTCTAAGCTGCATAGGCTGAGTCAGCTCTTGAATGAGCAGTCTGCAAGGGTCACTTGTGAAGAGGTGGTGATGACTTGGCACGCTAATGTCAGCTAGTATTCCAGCATATGGAATATATTCTGAATAAACTGTCCACTGAGGTACTGATCATTTGTGTCAGGGCTTCAGATCTTTTTGTTGCAGGAATCCTGCTGTTATAGCTCAGAAGAAACAGTCAAAGAAGTGGCATAGCTAAATGTCAGTTCTGACAACTGTATTCTACCTGTCAGATTTCTACTGCAGTCTGAAATTAATTTATTTGCTTCCTGTCTTCAACTGCTAATTCACTTGCACCTCAGAAGTGACTGCATTTCTGTGGAGACGCAATCTTAAACAACTGATGTATTGGATTTACTTGTCATCTGTTTTTTGATAAACTGTTTTACGTGCAAATACATAGTAGCTTGTGAAATGACTTGCATCTTCACACAGAACTGAGTCTCAGATAGGGTCAAACTGTGTTTCAAGTTGTAATCATTGCGGGGTTCTAGGAACATATCGTCACCCCTAAGATGGGCAGTTAGATATAAACATCTGTGTAACAATTAGTTCACTTGCCTTACTTTCTATCCAGTATTTCAGAAGCATTAGTCATGCTATGGTCTTAACATCAAATTTGAAGGACTTGGACCAATGGATTGAAAAAATATTCTGTATTGTATAAATCTGTAAGTTCTTAAGCCAACATTTATGTCTGCTTTCTTTTAATATGATGTACTGGGTCTGGCTGAGGTGGACTTAATTTTCTTCATAGCAGTCCATGTGGTTTTGGTTTTGTGGCTAAAACAGTGTTAACAGTGTGTTATCACACCCCAGTGTTTCGGATGTTGCTCAGCAGTACTTCCACAATGTCAAGATTTTCTTTTTCCCACTCTGCCCCTGCAGCAAGTAAGCTGGGGGTGGACAAGAAACCAGGAGGGGACACAGCCTACATAGCTGACCCAGAGTGACAAAAGGAATATTCCATACCATATAATGTCATGCTCAGCAGGTTTGGGGCAGACAGACATTGCTCAGAGACTGGCTGGATATCAATCTACTTCTAGGATGTGGTAAGTGATTGCCTTTGCACCACTTTTGTTTGGACCCCCCCCCCCCAACACACACCCCTTCATTTGTTTATTAAACTATCTCTGTCTCAACTTACAAGTTTTCTCTCTTCTGTTCTTCCCATTCTCTCTCCCATCCCACTGGGAGTGGTGGGAGTGAGCAAATGTCTGAGCAGTGTTTGCTGCTGACCAGGTACAACCCACTAGATGTGAGTATATGCAACGTGATGCATATGGTTAGTACCTTCTGACTCGTTTGTTGGTTGAATTCTCTCAGTGTTGCAACAGTAACTCCAATGAACACTGAAAAATGTCAGAGAACCTGCAAATCTCTCTAGATTTTAAGATTCTGAAATTTCTGAGAGTTAAACCATAAACGAGATGGCATGGTCCCCCCTGGGTCAGAGTTTTGAGTGCAGAAACAAATGCCTGCAACTATTTGTCATTTGAAAATAAAATTTCATTAATTTCCTAAACTTATTCACATATTTGGTCTCCAATTGCACAGGGTTGGCGGCCCTGCATATGGCAGGGGGGTTGAAACTAGATGATCACTGTGGTCCTTTTCAACCCAGGCCATTCTATGATTCTATGATTCTATGATTCTATGATTCTATGTCATACACAAAGATTTCCACAAGGTAAATTTGGTTTGGTTATTTCTGGCATGATAATACTAGTCTGTCTTCAGCACTATGAAGATTCTTTAAACCAGATTGTGTCACTAAAGATGCATTTCATATGCTGTATTAAAATTTTCCATATGCACTGAGAACATTCTCTAATGTAAGGGTTCATTGAACTGTTAATTCAGTTTTAAAGACTTACCATGTTCAGAGCATTACATGTTGCAAATGATTGTCGTTTCTGAGTGACTCTACAAAAGCACCATAACACTTTTTGATGTGTTACATTCAGCCTTTCTTCATGAAAAAAGAAAAAAAGTTAAGAAAAGAAAACAAAAGTCCCTGTCAAACCCCAAATTTCAGAGGATTTGTCAGATACTTTCTCATGATTATCACAGAATCACAGAATAGTTTGAGTTTGGAAGGGACCTCAGAGACCATCGATTTCCAATCCCCCTGCCATGGGCAGGGACACCCTCCACTAGCCCAGGTCACTCAAAGCCTCATCCAGCCTGGCCTTGAACACCTCCAGGGATGGGGCACCTACAATTTCTCTGGGCAACCTGTTCCAGGGCCACACCACCTGCACAGGAAAAAATGTCTTCCTAATATCGCATCTATATCTACCCTCCTTCAGCTTAAATCCATTGCTCCTCATCCTATCACTACATGGTCTCATAAAGTGTCCCTCTTTGGTTTTCTTGTAGGTCCCCTTTCAGCACTGGAAGGCTGCCCTGGAGCCTTTTCTTCTCCAGGCTGAACAACCCCAACTCCCTCAGCCTGCCCTTGTATGAGAGGTGCTCCATCCCTCTGACCAATTCTGTGGCTCTCCTCTGGACTCACTCCAACAGGTCCAGGTCTTTGTTATGTTGGGGACCCCAGAGCTGAAGGCAGTACTCCCTAGGGGGTCTCAAGAGAGCGGAGAAGAGGGGGAGAATCCCCTCCCTCAACCTGCTGGTCACATTTCTTTAGATGCAGCCTAGGACACGGTTGGCTTTCTGGGCTGTAAGTGCGCATTGCTGGGTCACATCCAGCTTCTCATAAACCAACACCCTCAAGTCCTTCTCCTCAGGGCTGGTCTCAATCACTTCTCCACCCAGACTGTATTTGCACTTGAGGTTGCCTCGACCCAGGGGCACAACCTTGCACTTAGCCTTGTTAAATTTTATGAGGCTGGCATGGACCCACCTCTCCAGCCTGTCCAGGTCTCTCTGGATGGCATCCCTTCCCTCCAGCTTGGTGTTGTTGGCAAACTTGCTGAGGGTGCGCTCCATCCCACTGTCCATGTCTCCCACAAAGATGCTGTCAGGGACTGGAACCCCACTGATCCCCTCCTGGATGATCCATATTTATGTATTGAACAATGAGCAGGACACTTTCTAAGGAAGAGACTCCACCAGGAGTGCCTGGGCAGAGCACTCAGGCAAAACATTCCTAAAGAAGAGATGACAACATGTCTAGGACATTAGTGAGTTGTTTACATCTGTCGAAGTGGGGCATGGGCACTGAGGGATGGAGTCATCTCCTTGGTGGGGAACCAGCTGAGTGGACCAGAACGAACTGCATAAAAGGTGAGCCCGAACTGTACTCCCCGTCAACCCATCACCCCCAGGTTGACCCATCACCACCCCACACACTGAGTTCCTGCCTAAAAAGAAGACTTCTGCCTGAAGAGAAGACACGTGCTGGAACAAGGGATTGGTGATGTTCTCTGTGTCTCTGTTTGTGTGTCTCTGTCTCTGTAACTCTGTCTTTCTGTCCCTCTTTCTTACTTTTCAATTCTTTTGTACCATGTTGTAATTGATAAGTGTGATTTGGTGCTTGCCTCAGAGAAGTTGTTTAATGATGGTTTAGCAGTTGCTGAGGCAAATAAAATTGTTTTGTATTGTTCCTCGAGTCACTGTCTGACTCCACCTAGCCGGTGCTCCTTTTCGGGGAATCACAAGAAACCTCTCTTGACTGTCCAGTGGAGTAGGGTGAGACAGATGTTGAACACTGGTCCTAGTAGTGACCCCTGCAGAACGTCACTCACCACTGGTCTTCACTTGGACATAAGGTGCTGACCGCGACTTTTTGACTGCAACAATTCAGACAATTCCCAGTCCATCTGTCAAATCTATGGACATGAATTACTTTAATACCTTTGCAAGCCATAAAAATCTAGCCCTAGAAGAACTGTGGTGATTTTAGGAAATTTTCGTTTAGAAGCATTGTGCTGGAAAAAGGACCAAATTCTTCCTCAGTTTCCTTTATACGCAAGTCTGTCTGTGTTTTGTTCATGTCAGGAACTCTTCTTGCATTCTGATTTGATTGTCATTTCCTAGAAATGCAAATTGACCTTTTTCACTGGAGTTAGATTTTATATGAACACAGAATGTTAAGAATCTAATCATAAGAAAAGCTTCGGATGAATGCTAATTAAAGCCAAAAGATAGCAAGTTGAAGAACTGAAAGACTGGAGGCAATTATATAGTATGGCTGCTGTAAAGAGTTTCAAATACAGCACTAAAGACACACCATTCTGTAAGTTTAAAATACAACTCACATACATTAGATAGTAAAATTTTATTCTTTCCTTCTTTCTTATGACTGGTACCAATCTGGCGCAATACCTTACCTCATAGTATAAAATTAATAGAAGTGCATGCATCAGGTCAACAATTTTTATACAAATCCCTCAGCTTGACTAAGTATTGTCATTAAAATAATTTTTTTAAAACTGAATTAGGTTGCTCATGTACGGTCTTTTGATTGATATACACTTCCTCAAATGCACTTAAATCAGAATTCATCACATCAAGGTCATGACACTCTTGCAATTTGGTTTTTACAGAAGCAGCTTTCATTAACAAGGGGGAGATGACCTTAGCTTTGAGTTTTCTGATTTTGTCAGTTTGTGCTACAATTTTAATGAGATTTAAAACTAGCATTACACTCTTTAAACAGTGTTCTTAACAGCTGCAATTTCCTCTGTGCAATCCATTGACAGTTCCTAACCCTTTCTTACTGAACCAGCAAAATACACTCTTTTGCCTCTCTGATGTTCTTTATGAGATGTAGTCATACATGTTTCTGTCCCAGTAATACCATTTAGTTTGATTAATATGCAGCAATCATTGCAGACAATTTACGTAGCATTGTATAGAATGACATGCACAAAGCAAGCATACTGGCAGTAACCCTAAAATATCCACTAAGCAGCTTAAGAGAATATACTGCCACTGTTTGTATTCATTTCACTCATTGTTTACCTTATGTTGTCCTAAAACACTTGGGTTTGTGTAAAGTCAAGCTTATGTTTAGGTGTGAGAGCAGATGGAAGCTAAAGTTTTAGTAACGGTGTCTTCTTAACATGCATACAGGAGACAAAACATTGTCTGATGTCAGAAACAGATGGAAACTATTACTGCCTATCACAATATAGATGTTACTTATTTCTTGTAGTAGAACTCTGGCAGAACTATACATAATAATTTTAAGAAACAGCCAGCTATCCAAAACCTGTGGAATGATGAGACATTTATAATGTATAAAATATCAACTAAAATACTACAAAAACTTATTATAAATCCAAAAGATCTTTGATCAAAGACTAAATATGTATTTTCCTATGCATTGACTTATAACTTAGAAAAAAAAAAAGTGGATCAGGAAGACCCTCTCTGACTGGATAAGTCATGGAACATCTTCTATGAATAGAAAAAAAAGCTGACAGATTGTAGGACAAACTTAGGGATCAATAGTTATGTTCTAGCAAATGGTGAGATAGATTATAGTTTTCAAAAAATCGCTATATTTTGGAGAGAGTTATTTTGGATAAAAGCTTGTAACCATCAAACCGAAAACCAGCCTTTAAAGGCATACAAAAGGGTGCCCATATATTAATAACAGTAAATTATTAAAGAAATTTTGGTTTTTTTTTTAAAAAAAGGTCTTTTCTGTTCACTATCAGAGAAGTAACTGACAATGTGATTTAAAGGGATAAGTGCTTCTTTCACTTTTCTGCTATGCTTGATCTGTCTATTTGAGATCTCTAAACGTATTTCTTATATGCTGGTTTCACTTCTTCCTACTCAATTAGACTCCATTCTGGAAATCAGGTAATTTAGTTTAAATTAATCTTCAACAAAACACAGTCCAACCTATTCTTGTGGCTGCAAGAGCCCATGCATTTTCTTTGTTTCTCATTTTATCTCATGGTTTTTCTACAATCCTTCTTGCATTATATATTGTGTATTACTAGTACAATTTTTACATAAAGTAAAACTAATAGCCTGCTGCTCCTGCTTGTAGTTGTGAAAGCTGACAGAAAGAGGGCTGAAAGTAGAATCCAGTTGAACACAAGCATCTTATCCATAACATAAACTAAAGACAGTGATTTTTTAACAAAACTTTCCATGAGTTATTTGCAATACTGTTGCAGCCAAAGCAGATTTGACTTGGGGAATTTAACTTAATTTATTGCCAAATAACAAAAACATTCAATTATTGATTCAGGTGTTGGGAAGCAAAGAAGACAAATGGTTGAACACAGAGAGAAAGCAACTTTTCATCCTCTTTCCCAGGTTCCACCTTACACCAGACGGCCCTCCTCTCCGCTTCCTGTCTCCACTCCTCTTGTTACAGCCACAGGTCACACTCCATCCCCCCTGAGGTGATGGCTGGGTCCAGAGCATCATGGTTTCTGTCTGTCACTCCTTGTTCCTCACTCTTTTCTTCTGCTGCTTCTTCCTTCATAGTTGTCTCCTCCACCCTGGAGGGGCCCATCCAAGGGTTGCGGTCCCTTTGGAATGGTATCAGCTCTGCGGTGGAGCTCCTCCTGCTGTTCTGGTCTTGGTGGTGCCCTTTTTTCTCTCAGCATTTTGCCTTTTCTTAAGTAAATTTTCCCAGAGGTGCCATCAAGTGTCTCTGACAGGTTGCAGTGTCTCTGTGGCTGCAGTGGAGCCATTACGGAGCTGGCTGGAACGGGCATGGTGCAGCCCCTGAGCTCCTCTCGCAGAGGGCATCCCTGCAGATCCTCAGCTGCTGAAATAATGCCACCTACACCCAATATAATGCCACTTACACCCAGTACAAATTCTTGGCAAACACCAGCAAAGGCTGAAGTCTGCAAGATAAATCAAAAATAAACAAAACAATTGATAAGTGAAAGACCGTAAAAAGAATAAAAACCAGAACACCTTAAAAGAGCAGGATTGAAAATTGGAACATTTCCAAGTCGGGAAATGCTAAGCAGCTTCAAACACACTATCTAGACATGCTCGTTATGACACAGAAGGCAAAGGCAGCGACTGGGAGAAGGAAGAACTGCCCACTGCAGGAGAAGATCAGGTTCAAGACCATCCAAGGTGCACAAGTCCATGGGACCTGATGAGATGCATCTGTGGGTCTTGAGGGAACTGGCAGATGAAGTTCCCAAGCCACTATCCATCATATTTTAGAAGTCGTGGCAGTTTGGTGAAGTTCCCACTGACTGGAAAAAGGGGAAACTAACCTCCATTTTTAAGAAAGGAAATAAGAAAGATCCAGGGAACTACAGGCTGGTCAGTCTCACCTCCGTGCCTGGCAAGATCGTGGAGCAGATCCTCCTGAAGAATCTGCTAAAGCTCATGGGAAACAAGGAGGAGATTGGTGACAGCCAGCATGGCTTCCCTAAGGACAAATCAGGCCTGACAAACCCGGTGGCTTTCTAAGACAGGGCCACAGCCTTGGTGGATAAGGGAACAGCAACTGACATAATCTACCTGGACTTGTTCAAAACACTCCACACTGTCCTGCATGACATCCTTGTCTCTAAATTGGAGTTACAGAGTTGATGGATGGACCACTTGCTGGATAAGGAGTTGGCTGGATGGTTGCACTCAGAGACTTGTGGTCAACAACTCAATGTACAAGTGGAGACCAGTGATTTTCCACCTTTGCTCTGCTCTCTTGAGACCCCCTCGGGAGTACTGTGTCCATCTCTGGCATCCCCACCTTAAGAAGGACATGGACCTCTTGGAGCGAGTCCAGAGGAGGCCACGAAGATGATCAGAGGGCTGGAGCACCTCTTGTATGAGGACAGGCTGAGAGATTTGGGGTTGTTCAGCCTGGACAAGAGGATACAGGGAGACCTTATAGCAGCTTCCAGTACTTGAAGGGGGCTACAGGAGGGATGGGGAGGCAGTCTTGATCCAGGAGTGTCGTGATAGGACAAGGGGTAACAGTTTTAAACTGGGAGGGTAGATTTAGATTAGACATTAGGAAGAATTTTTTTCCCGTGAGGGTGGTGAGGCCCTGGCCCAGGTTGCCCAGAGAAGCTGTGGATGTCCCATCCCTGGAGGTGTTCAAGGCCAGGCTGGATGAAGCTTTGAGCAACCTGGGCTAGTGGGAGGTGTCCCTGCCCATGGCAGGGGAGTTGGAACTCGATCTTTAAGGTCCCTGACAATCCAAACCATTCTATGATTCTACAATTCTATGATTTCTAAGATGGCAACTGAGATAAGACCTACTAATTCAGCTGTCCATCTTATAAATGTTAAAGGTTTTGCAGACTTTTTTTTATGCTCAAAATCTTGCTCTAGGGAACACTCGTTGTATGTGACATATGTCGCTGAAGCTTTTTTCCTCTATACCTTCACATTCTGTTTTCTAATATAAGTCATGTGCATGTATGGTACCTGTGAAGAACGGCTAGTTAATGAAGAGAAAACATTGCCCTGACTGCCAGCGTGACATTGACCTCTAGTGACAACCGAATTAAACTCTTCTGTGATATGGTGAGATTATTTCAAAACAGATGGCACTTAAAATCTCATACTGCAGTTCTCATCAAGGAGGGTTTTGACCCTATTGTCTTCCCTCCATATGTTAAGGGTCAAATTGTGATATTTTGAGGCAGGAATTCATGAGTTTGGGATGATAATTCTGAAATAAGAGGCAAAGAATACTTCAAAACCAAACTTCAAATCCATTTGTGAAAATAGCTCACACCCAAAATATATCAAAGGAAGCAGCTTTTATTTTCAAACAAAACCAATGATTCTTCAAGGATAACATGGTTCAGTGGCTGAGATATTGTTGCAGGAAAAATAGTAACTTTAGAATGCTCTTTGTTTTAATTTTTTAATTGGCTACGGATCAGACTTGATCTTCAGAAGAACTGAGGTCTGCTTAATGTCAGAGGTGTCTGTACACGTTGTTCAGTCCAACCACGAAATTACACTTCAGATATGTCCTCAAACAACTTTTTAAGGTTTTAGCCTAAACATACTGCTCTTCCATTCTATCAAGTGTAAAAATTATATCTCGCCTTGTCCCCCATCAAGAGTTCTTAATCTGACATAAAGGGAAAAATTCAACCTTTGCAGTTGTAATTCAATGGCATTTATATGTACAAACTTCTCTAGTATCCTGAGAAACTTGAATAATTTTGTTTCTTCTTAAAAAAGGAAAAAAGACAGTATTTTTTAAATTAAAGTGTTTATGGTGGTGTCTCACCCCACTCCAGTGGACGGTCGAGAGAGGTTTTTTGTGGTTCCCTGAAAAGGAGCACCGGCTAGGTGGAGTCAGACAGTGACTTGAGGAGCAATACAAAACAATTTTATTCACCTCAGCAACTGCAAAAACATCACAAATCAACTTCTCTGAGGCAAGCACCAAATCACACTTATCAGATATCACCAGATATCATTTACCAATTAAGCAAACACCAAATAACGCCCAATCATTATTTGGAAGTAAAAATCAGATAGAAGACAGAGTAGAAAAAAGTTGAAAGGTAAGAAAGGGGCAGAAAGACAGAGACAGAGAGACACACACCAAGAGACAAACACAAACACAGAGACACAGAGAACATCACCAGTCCCTTGTTCCAGCACGTGTCTTCTCTTCAGGCAGAAATCTTCATTTAAGGCAGAAACTCCTTGCCTGGGGGGGGTGGCGGGTTGATGGGGAGTACAGTTTGGGCTTCACCTTTTATATTGTTCCAGGACCACCCTTTGGGGGGGTCTGCATCCAGGTCACCTTCAGGGTTGACCTTTGGGGGGGTGCAACAGCCCTGCATCCAGGTCACCTTCATGGGGGGCAGCTGGTTCCCCACCAGGGAAACGACTCCAGCCCTCAGCACCCATGTTCCACCTCCACAGGTGGGCCCATCACCCAGACCATTAACAACTTGCTAATATTCGTTCACAAAAGGGCTTTTCTTCCAACATGCTCTGCCCCAGCTGTTTGTGGACATGGTGGCATCTCTTCTCTAGAAATGTTCTGTCCGAGTGTTCTGCCCAACCACTCCTGGTGGAGCCTCTTCTTTAGAAAATGTTCTGCCCATTGTTTGGGACATAAACATGGATCATCCAGGAGGGGATAGGTAGGGGTCCAGGCTATGACAGCTGGTTGTGACAACTGTTTTTGACTAGTAAAGAAGTGTAGCAAGCAGATATAACTGTCTGATAATAATGTTTAATGTGATAGATGAAAGTGATGTGTAGGGACTACATTTTATATATTAAATGTGTTAGCAGTTGTGGTTACAAAGTATTTGAATAATCTGTGATAGGCTAAGTATACAAAAGAGATTCATTGCACAAAAGGCATCCTTGGTGCTGTTATTCATTAGCAATTCCCTTAGACACTTGGTCTTCTCTGTACTAAATAAGGTTTACAGTGAACATAATACCAGTGTTATTTTTCCTTTTTTTTTCTTTTTTTTTTTTTTTTTTTTTTTTTTTTTTTTTTTTTTTTTTCTTTTCTTTCCCCCCCCCCAGGGCTTCACTGGATAACGTGGTCATGATTTTTAAGTGACCTTTCCATATCATGCTGTAATTATAGAAGTTGAACATACTTGACCTCACATCTTTTGATCAAGGCTGGTGTAATAACATTTAAAAGACCATTAGGTTATTACAGAAAATGAGAAGAATTATCTGCAGACCCAGTGCCCAGGAGTGCCTCATACCCTTGATACCTTTAATATGTTCAGAGTTACTAGTTTTACCACATCACAGTGTTGTTTGTTGCTGCACTGAACTTGTTCAATTTCCTTCCTTATTAGCAACAAGCCTATATTTAAAAATTGGTGTTCTTATCATTAATATAGTATAATGAAACAAGTAACAGAGACTTCTTGGATTCATAAAATGGCTTTCAGTCAAGAGACTCTCGAAATATCTCACTCCACTGTACAGAATAATGTTTAGAAAAAAAAAAATTGATTCCTGTTGTCAAGTGAGTCATATATAGGGCAAAACTAAAGCTCTGCTGAGCTGCAGAGTTTATGTGCAGAAGATTTGTCCAAAACTTTTCTTTTTATGGCCTCCTATCACTTTAATGACATTGTACTTCTGAATTTCAAGTTTGAGTGGACTGAAATTACTACAGACAGCTTAGAAGAAGCAGCTACTAGATTTCACCTGCATTTCAGAATAAAGATTTCAATTCACCTTACTTTAAAGATTGTGATGAAAAGTGGTAACTACATCACAGGAGCCTTTGTTCTGAAAAGGACTAAAGCACTCAGCTTGCAAAAATTATGGAAGTAGGAAAAAAGAAGTGACAAAAAATGATTCTCAGTGAGATGTTCCGGACTGAAGTAAACTGTATGATAAATCTCATACAGTTTTATCTTTTTTAAACAAAATTCTGATTCCTTCAGCCATGAAGGTTACTTACACACTTTTTATCTTTTCAAAATTTTTTTCCTTTGGTGTGTTGTTGATTGACTGCCACATCTAGATAGGATTTAACTGTACTGGCTATATTGTCACATGTACTCACCTAATGATCCATAATATAACACGATGTGTTTGACACACAGACAATATTACACATAGTGCTCACAGATGTCTGTGTGCATTAGGTCTTCTGATATCTTCTGCTAAGTCAGACCACAACATGGTTCAACGTAACCCAGAACAAACCAGTGGAGGACACGCCTCACAAACAGCAGTGCAAGTGCAGCTGTGTCCTGAACCAAGTCGGCTTTGCTAACTCCACACAACACACCACCTCTCCTGTCCTGAGTGACCCCTACAACAGGTGGAGCCCAAAGTCATGGTAAAGGAGAAAAGTAAATTCCGCTATAAGTGCATTATCTCAAGTTATTCAGTCACCAAAGGAACGAAGAGTTTTGCCTGTACATATTTCTATTCCGAAATGTGCAAATGCCTCTATCAAACATATACGTCCTTCACATTCCTCACCCTAGCAAGGCAAAACATTATTAAGAACAAAGTGAACGTGTAGCATTTGAGGTGGTAGTGGAAAGGAGATTCCACTACTACACAAGCCATGTCTTCCATTTACGTGACTGTAATTTAAACCTATTTCTTCCTTTAGTTTGGGATTGAATAAGAACCCAAGATTTAGTGATAAACATGCTATTAAAACATTAAAAAATGGTGTGGAGAGACAGAGACAGTCATTACTATGAGCATGCAGATGTTTTCTGTTTGTGTTATAGTGTGAGCTGCCATCAGACACTACTAATTATAGCTTGTACTCTGGCATTCCTGCAATGCTAGCCATTAACCTTCAACTGAATCTCCAATTTTTTGCATAAGGTGCATTGTCATTGCAGTGCTTTGTCTTTATTTTTAAATATCAATACATAAAGCAAGAAAGGTATTTTTAAATGTTGCGTACAGCACTTAGTCTTCAAAAAGAAAACAACAATAAATAAAAAGAAAAACAGCCCTAAACTAAGCATAAGGCGTTGTCATGGTTTTGAACCCCAGCTAGCAGCAAGACTCTAAAATGTTTCTGCTCATCAAAGGCAGAAAGTGTTACAATAGTCTAAAAATACATATGCAATTTTTTAATAACATGTTTAGAAAGGTCTAAAATAACTTTAAATATCAGTAAGGAAAGATCAATTTTGCATCAACAATAGAATTGTTTTTAAAATAACATTCTTACAGAATTCTCTTCTGTATTTCTTCTTTACAGTTTCTTTAAGCTATTGAACTAGTTTAAGGTTTTCAACAGAATTTGCCAGATGTCTTCAGACCTTTGAAAAACAATGGTGAGATTTTCAAAGCAGCTTGTGGAGCAGAAGTCTATTTAGCAGATAAAATTAATGGGAAATACCTAAATGTCCTGGGCTCTTTTCAACACATCAGCATGCGTATCTTACTGAGCTGGGAATAGTCTGCATACTATTCTGTAAGGTCTGACGGGCATTAACTTTAATTTCTGCAGTTGTGTGAGAATTCATCTTCATATTTCTGGCTTTTGAAAGACTTTCCTAAGTGCATGGAATTAACCATTGAAAGACAGTCCTGAAAATCCCATTCTGACAAAATTCTGATTCTCTAATGTGATAGATATACCTGTGCTATATCTCTACATGCTTTGGTAGTTAGACACCATATAGATTAAAATAAACTATTGTCTTTGCTGCCATAAAATTTTAACTTGTCTCTTGTGTTGCCCATCTCACATCTGAAATTACTTCTAGAAGATCTCAGTGACTCTGAAATGACTTCTTTAAAGAGGGGGAAATGCAAATGCTTTTCCTGAAGGCATTTCATGAATGTACTCAATGAATAGGTTCAGGATTATAACATCAAAAGTCAGTGGTGCCTCTTAGATGAGGAATACATAGACAATTTACCCCCAAATTCAACCTCTTCTTTCTCAACAAAGTTAGATTATCCTTAAGTTGGGTTTTTTTTGCCTTTTTTTAGGAATAAGTAGATGTCCTACAAATAACCAGACATTGCACAGTATTGTATGAAATGAGTAAAATGTCATAGTAAAATACCAACAAAGGCTCCTCTACACATTTAAGCCTTATCTTCAGCAAGCAAGTGATGCACTGGTTTTGCATCAGCTCTCTAAATGGGTTGAACTCCAGTCAGGGCAGAAAGAAAACTCAATTGCTTTATGGGGTTTTGCATCAAGTTCAGTCATCTACTCTCCAGCTTGGTTAATTTCTTGTTTTTCATTGTTAATTAATCATACAAAAAAAAATTATCTCCAATTAGCAGTTTACGAGACAATGCTGGTAGAAATCTATTGTATTTTCCATTTAACAAATTCCTTTCTCTATTTATCTGCAAAATAAATTTAGAAAGTGGATGCTTGGCATAACAAAGTACCACATAACTGCTCCAACATCCTTATGGCATGCACACAGAAGAAAGCCCCCCAAACTTCTGGATGAGAAAGTTTTGAGCAACGGGAATTATCAACAAGGACTCTCGAAGGTGAACGCATTGCAACAGAACTCCAAGTCAGCGTTGAGTTTCATATCAAAATAAAAAATAGTGAGTTAGGAAACAGCTACAAGGTAACCTGATTTGAGTGATGGAACTTTTTCTTAGTTCATTCCCAGTCTTTCAACCAAGGATGAAACTTTTTCTCTGTTTTGCTGAACCTGGTTTCCTTTCTCACCCCAGGTCTCTGCTTTAAGAAAAAGGCCTGTGTTCCTCTCTACCACTTGCTTAGAAGGAATAATCAAGAGACTATTCACTCCCCCCTCAGTGAGGCTCCTGTCTGATGCCTCTGCAGCAATGCCATGAACACCAGCTTCTAAGGCTGCAGGGTTTTTAAAGAAACAGAGAAAAAGAAACAGTGCTCTGTAGGTCCATGTGAGACTACTAACAAGCAGAAGACTTCGCTGATTACATTCTTGCTGTAAAAATCTCTGTGAACTGGGGCAAACTAATGTACAAGAAAAAAGTGGAAAGGCATTCGGGACTTCCTTTGTTGACCAGATTGTTGAAAAATTGGCCAAGATGGATACAGTTCTGATGTCTTGAGCCCTCAGAAGTATACTGTGACCTCAAATCCATATCAAGTTCTATGCAAGCTGTGAAAACATGTTGCCAGACTACTACAAACTTGATTTTTGTGATGCATAATTATTTTGACAACTTAAGCGCTATTCTGAGGTGACCAAAGCCATTTTGCTGTTAACTGGATTGGGCACAAATGCAGATGCTGGAGAACTACATTTCTGTATCTACATCAGGACAGTTGCATACAAGGCAACCTCACTTCAAATACATGTGGACATCCCTATACAGTGTATTCTTGTGGTCCTGTGATGATTGGCAATACTTAGCAGGGCTGGTTTCCTGTCTCACAAAGGACTGAGCTCAGTCAAAACATGTAACTGATAATACACTTGTATCAGACATTTGCTATTATGATACCAAATATATGATAAATATTAGGCCGAGTCTTTAATGTTGTTTTGCTACGTCATGTGGGTAGAAATCAGGCTTACATTAGTTCATGCACTTGTGCAGAAATCTGAAGCCCACATCTCCATTAGTCTTTGACTAGTGGGTTGTCCAAAGGAGAAGAACTTGGTGTTTGAAGAAACAAAGTAGCTTGAAAAGGAAGCTTCAGACTAATTGTCATTTCCTTTATCATGGTACTTCCTTCCTGGCTGGGCAAAAATTAAAACACTTGATCAACATTAATATTTCCAGTACTAATATTTACAGTGTGAACTGCAGACTGCAGAAATTGTGAGGGTCAAAATCCCATATGTTTGGAAGAATTCTAACCAATACATACTGTTCCTTGGCCTCTGAATCTGACTTCTGCTGCTCTCCTTCAAATGAAGATGGAATTCCCAGTGGATAGACCTTGTCTTGTGCTAAAAACAATGATTGCAAATTACACCACGCAAAAGTTTTTATAAACTGGAAGACAGACAGCAACATTTAGGTTAATAGCAATGTACTAAAGCTTGGTAACTAATCTTCTGTCACTAACACATTCGCTCCAATACACTTCCTCTCTTGAGGCAGAGCCTTGGGGTCATGGGGAGATTCTTCTGTTCCTGGAAGAGTTTCTCATACCTCCCCATCAAGATCTCAGAGCTGCATCTATTCCTGACCTATCACCGAAGAATTACCTCACTTTTTGAAGCGACTACTCATCATAACAGCTGGAAGTTGCGTTAAAATTTATGTATTGGCATAAAAGAGTACTGTGAGGAAGACAGCAGAATAACTATCTAAAGAGTGACAGTGAAAGAGGACAGGGGTATATAGCACTGGTTAGTCTTGTCCCTATTGTTATGTACCGTAGGCAGACAAAAGTGAGAATCTTCCGAGTGCTGATAATGTTGGGAATTTCTGAATTTAAGCACTTCTTAATCATTTCTGTATAATTTAACAAAAGCTCCCCCGCACTGACCCTGCCTTTTTTTTTCAAGGCTTTAAAATTTAGTGCAGCAACACATGATTATGTACAATAATTTACTTCTAAGCACTCCCAGAACTGTAAAATGAGTTTAGGTTCATGGTGCAAACAATAAAAATTGCTTCAAGCAACCTGAACTTATTGCCTGCGTTCAGTGAGATCATGACCTACACACACTGTCTGCTGAACGACAGTTTAGCAATTAGAATTGCTAACAAAAATCCCAGCCGAACAAACAAAGAAAAAAAAACAGGAGGAGCTTTATGGAGTGAAAAGGGTTAGCATGCATTTCCAGAATGAAAATTACACTACAGACCATAAATGGTCTTACTGATACACATTCTGTGTATCTCAATATTTGTCCATAAAGAATTGAAAAATCTGTCATTCTTCAAACTTAATTAAGCATATTCAAGGGCAAATAAGTCTACGTGAATGTAAACTTTAACATTTTCTATAATAACTCAATAAAACCTAAGCTTAAGGGGACATAATAAGAATTAATTAAAGTAATTCTTTACAAATATTCTAATGACTGAATCTTTTGAAAATTGGAGAGTTTGCTGTAATTTATTGCTGGGAAGAGAATTAAATATTTTTTCTAGGAAAGTTCCCATTAATTTTAATAGTCTGATAATTTCAGCATTATTAGATCAGTACTAGTCCACCATGAAATTTTAACCATGTGCTCCAAAGCCTGGTTATTTAAAAATGACATTAACAGAATTTTTAAAAATATATAATAACTTCTTTTTCAGTAGCCTTGGTTTCACTAACATTAAAAAGGAAAGCAGGGGAGGAACCCATGAGAAGATCACCTTGAGACAGCCTTGGATTAAAAAATTAAAATATGATCAAGTCACAAGAAATTTTAAAAAAGGTAGAAGTTATTGAAATGTATGAAGTCTGCTCCACTAAC
The DNA here is from genome assembly GCA_011057875.1 of Pterocles orientalis. Lineage (NCBI taxonomy): Eukaryota > Metazoa > Chordata > Aves > Pterocliformes > Pteroclidae > Pterocles > Pterocles orientalis. The sequence goes on from WKFP01015128.1 coordinate 41,519, forward strand.
ACCAGTGCAAGGTCCCCATCCGTAATTTTTTTTTCTTGCACTCTCTTATTTTTTCAAGGCTTTAAATTTTAGTGCAGCAACACATGATTGTGTATAATAATTTACTTTTTATTATTTACACAATTTATGTATCATTTATATATTATTTATAGTATTTATATATTATTTATACAATTTTTACTATTTATAATAATTTACCAATAAGGAGAAGTCACCTCCTTTCTAGCACTGTCTGAGAATTCAAGGAACCAAGCAAGGCTTACTTACCTAGGTATGAAATATATTTTGCCTCTGTATCTCAAAATTATTGTCAAAACTATTGCACTGTCATTTGTGTTTTATCTCTCGGTTAAAAAATGCAAACTGAAGACAGAAGACTGCTTTTGTTGCCATTCTATTTTGAATGACAGTTCAAAAAATTTAGCATTTTTCAGATAAAGACAATGAATTTGAGAATGAATTCAAATCAAAAAGTGTTTTAAAATATTGTCTTCAATGCTTATATGATGAGGAAGCAAGGCATTTGTTTTCAAATTTGTCTTGAAGTGGTTTTAGAGTCATAACAATACTAAATGAATGAAAAAAATGGAAAAAGTCTGCAAAACCATAAAATTATCTCAGCTATATACATGTTTTATCTACAGAGGTGATGGAACATCACATCTATATATCTGCGAATGAATGGCAACTACTCATTAAAAGTGGTTGGGTTTTTTGTTTTTTTTGGTGGTTTGTTTTTTTTTTTTTGGATTGTGGTTAAACACACAAACTAGAAACAGTATTATTTTAAAACATACTTTGGAACTATTTCCAGTAAATAAACATAGAGTCAGAAATGCTACATGAACTAAGCAATACTGTGGAAGACTCACAATGTTATTAAAAATAATTTTACTAAGAAAATTCCTGGCAGTTCTGTGACATTAATCTCTGCTGGGTAGTTTGTCAAATGAGAACTGACAAGGCTGAGGTTGAAATATTGAGCCCCCTTGTGGAAGACTTGCTTCAAACTCATCTGTTTCTGAAACTTTCTACAGGGATAAAAATTCTTCTCCTGTATATGTGAAATATTATAAAACCATCCAGGTCACATAATAATTCATTCTTGATTTGAAATAGCTTGTGTTTATTTAAAGAGCCAGATCAGTAATGTTCGGAGAAGATTATTACCAAATTTTTAATCATTTATCTGTATCTGTAAGTAAACAGGTTTTAAGCATTAACACTGTCATCGCACCAAACAGAATGATATAGAATCAAGATGAAAACCAAATAAGCATTTTAATGAAGTAAATTACTCCTTTCTTTTTTAGCTTTGAAATAAAACATGGATAATATTTACTTATTTCTATGAGGCACTGTGCTTTATAAGTCTTAAAAAATTAATTGCTAAACGCAAACACTAGCAAAAAAGAACATCCAGTGTTTCCAGCACATTCAAGTTCTTACTAGATTGGGAGAGCAGTGAAATTTATATCAATCTTGTGTCTGCTTTTTTACAGACATGCAGTGTTGTACATGGCTGCTAAAAAAAAAAAAAATCAGGTATGGTAAAGGATTATGGGACCTTCCCCAGGAGACTGTGAATTCTCCATCCTTGGAGATATTCAAAAGCCGTCTGGATGTGCTCCTGGTCAACAGGGTCTAGGTGGCCCTGCTTGAGCAGGAAGGTTGGACCAAATGACCTCTTAAGGTCCCTTCCAACCTCAATTATTCTGTGATTTTGGTTGGATGTTGTTTACCTGGAATTTAGTGAAGACTTTGATGCTGTTTCCTACAGCATTCTCCTGCAGAAACTGGCTCCTCATGGCTTGGAAGGGCATACCCTTACTCTTCACTAGGTAAAAAACTGATTTCCTCTGCTGTTTTGGTAAAACGTCCGTTGTTGTCTTAGGTCTTTAGGCTCTCTGCTTCAGTCTTCCCAAAAAAAGAACGAGGGCTATGACAAGTTGTCAGCATCCTGAGGCCTTCCTGGGAAAAATATAGTACTCACGGTAGAAATGTCTTCCTTCCTTTTGCTGGGAGGATTGCAATGATAATACCGATGCTTTCTTATTCTTGCGACTCAGGTTCACTTGAGTGTTCTAAACACAATCTAACCTACATGCTTTTCCTTCCCATTGCTTCTCAGTTATTCACTTTCTTTTCAAAATCAGTTTACCTGATTCATAAGATTGCACTTCTGTAGTGACCACTGATTTATTGTTTTAGTATGGGGCCTCTGGTATCATTCAGTGTCTGCACTTTTTCTGGAACATATTTATTCTAATAATGGAGATACAGGCAGTGAAATCTACAGAAAACTAAAATAAAATTAGTTAATTTTTATCTGACTGCTAGACAACTGCTATCCCAGATAACGAAGCTAAAATTATCTCAAGCCAATTCAGCTCAAGATAATTCCAGATAAGTTCTGAGACATCATGGTCATTTAACAGCAACAGCAAAAAATTTGTACCTATTTAAATTATATTGTTTATACAATAACGATATGTAATTTTTACTCAGAAACAATTGATAATATTTCATATTATTATACACAATTTTATGATTATTATATTACTTATAAAATAGTTATGTCATCCTTTAACCCTGCTAGAAAAAAATAATCCTATTAAAAACAATCCCTAACTATGAATCACAGAATCACAGAATCACAGAATGTTAGAGATTGGAAGGGACCTCGAAAGATCATCTAGTCCAATCCCCCTGCCAGAGCAGGAACACCTAAATCAGATCACCCAGGAACACATCCAGGCGGGCTTTGAATGTCTCCAGAGAAGGAGACTCCACAACCTCTCTGGGCAGCCTGTTCCAGTGCTCTGTCACTTAAGATTCTGCATAATCCTTCAAAAAAACCTTCCAAATGTATCCATCAGGCCAATTATGAAATCAAACTCTTTGAGCCTGATACTGCCCTGCCTGTGAATCTGTGGCTCTGTCTTAGACTCAAGAGTTATGTCCATTTGCTTTGAATCTGCCTTTGCCATATTTTTCCCTACTAAAATGAGAATATTGACAGAATTGGCAGAATCAGTGTATAAAATACCAAGTAATTGCAAGTTAACCCAGTGAGAAATACAAAGTTTAGAGAACTATATTAAACATCATCAACAGTATCAGTGGTAGCTTTCCTTTTTGGGGGGAGGGAGGGAAATACAGAAAGGTCAAAGACTAAATCAGGGGGTTGCAGAGGG
>WKFP01015128.1:55629-142574 GCA_011057875.1 Pterocles orientalis
CAGACTACCAATAGATAGGTAGGACACAGAAGCAAGGAGGGGCAGAATTCCTGTGTCCTGCCACACAACCTCCCTCACCCACCGGTGCAGCACTTGGTCTTTAGGTCTTCCCACCTCCTCAGAGGAACTCTGCCTGCTTGCTAGGCTCCTGAGGCCGTCCCGTGAAGCTTCTGCACCCGGCAAACCTTCAGCGTCCCGCTACACGAACCACAGGTGGTGCCCCCGCCTGCGCACTTGCTGTGGGCGGAGAGCTCTCCGCCCTCCCGGCAAAAATTTAAGGATGGGGGAGGGGTGGTGACCACGGTCGCCCCGGCAACTCCCGTGCCACCTCAGCCTCTCACGACAGAGCTGGCGGCGGGAGTCGGGTTACGCCGCTGCCTTCGGGGGGTTCCTGGCAAGGAATCTCCCGAAAAACCCCTCTTTCTTCGCGATCAGTCGGTCTGTCAGGAGCTGCGACGGCTCCGAGCAGTATTGTGAGTTGTGTTGTAAGGCATCTCTTGCCAATTCAAAGAAAACATCTTTAACTGAAGGTGTGCGCAGTAGATAAAAAAAATATAATAATAAGTTGTTCACGAAAAACAAAAAGGACACCAGATAAAGAATATCTATATAGACTCAACATTTAACACATGAGGTCTGAATCCAGGATTTATTGGTTTAAAATAAAAGCAAATGCTTCCAAGAAAATAAAATCTTATGACAGGTTTCTGAAAATGTGTATATCCCTGGCAAAATTACACCAGCTACTGCACTGGTAAATACAGTTAAGACACCCTTTAGGATTAGAACTGGACTTGAAATACTTCTCCGAATTTGAACCCTTTTAATAACTGTTCCTGTTCCATTTCCTTCAGGAGATCATAAAATTTAACTGCAAACCTGTGGAAAGAAAATCATTCTTTCTTTAACAAACAGAAGAATTCTATATATTAGGAGGCTCTGTATTACTTGTCATGGGAACTTTTGTCATAAATTGCTGAATAATAAGCCTTAACTGCAGTAAAAAATATCTTCTAGAACAAAACAGGTACTTTTGTTGCTATGAAAATCTTGTGGTTGTAAATGAATTAACATTCTTGTCCTGCTGTCGAGCTATGGATGTGCTAAAATGATCACAACTATCCAGGGTACAAGGTCATTACTTGTGAAGGAAATGTATAATGGATACCACTATAAATAATGAATGTGTATGACAAAAACTTATTGCCTCTTAGTTTTCATAATATTTTTTATTACAATCATATAAACAGAATGGTTGAGGTTGGAAAAGACCGCAAGAGGTCGTTTGGTCCAACCTCCCCTCTCAAGCAGGGCCACCTAAGAGTACGCCCATCCAAGCCACGAGCAGCCAGCTTCTGCAGGAGAATGCCGGGGGAAACAGTGTCAAAGGCTTTACTGAAGTCCAGGTAAACAACATCCAATCACAAAATCACAGAATGGTTGAGGTTGGAAGGGACCTCAAGAGGTCACCTGGTCCAACCTTCCTGCTCAAACAGGGCCACCTAGACCCTGATGGCCAGGAACACATCCAGACGGCTTTTGAGCATCTCCAGGGTGCAGAATCCACAACCTCCTGGTTTCCTCAACTAAAACAGGTCACCCAGAAAGATTGTGAAGTTGGAGATATCTAACCCATGACTAGGCAAAGTCCTGGACAACAGAATCAAGTTGATTCTGCTTCAAGCAGGTGGGCTGGCATAGGTGACCAGATCTCCAGAAGCCTCTTCGAACCTCAAATATTCCGTGACTTCTTTATTAGGCTGACAACATGAGTAGTGATTTTTATGTCATTGTTGTTCTATCATTTTATTCTTTTCCTACTTCTTTTTCACTCCAGGTTGAACTGAAGGTGGCTCTTAAGACATGCCTTAGGTAGAAAAACATCCCAAGAGATTCATTTCAGAATTATCCAAATTACAGCTTGTCCAGAAGTGAAAGGCTTCATAATATTTCTTCTATTTCAAAACTGAAAGTTTAAGTTGTAAAAACAGAGCCTAGCATTTAGTGAGAACATTATTAAAGACTGGATGAGATGATTGCTATATTCTTGCAAACCATTTCCTTATGATTTTTGCATTCTGTTTTATCATAAAATATTATGGTCTTTTACAGCAAAAGCCTTAAAGATAGACCTGCTAGGCTGACATGATTAAGACACTGATAGTAATGCATATTTGAGACCTGAATTGTTATCTTTCCCTTCTGTCAATGCATAAAAATTTCCATTGACATTTGTCTTTGCGTGATTTTTGTCACATAGCGTATGTTATAAATTATTGGAAAGAATTTAGTAAAGCAAAATGTTTCCAGTATGTAATATAGTTGGCAGTACTGGGTCAAGCAATTAGTAATACATAACTCTGGCTATGCATAAAAACATACATTAAAGTAATAGGAAAAGTGAGTTAAATGCATCTGATATTAAAACAGTTCATTTAGTGGACAATTTACTGAAATATTAAAGTAGTTGTAATCTCTGTGTGGACATTGAGGAATTGATAGCAAGGGTCAAATTTAACTGAGATGTCCTCCCATTGACAGAGTCGGATTTCAACTTAAATAACTTGCACATCATCATATCAAACGGTAGAAATCTAAAGCTGGTGTTTTGAGCTAGAACTGAAAGGAGATCTGGAAAACAGAATATAGTTAATCTTTGAAGTGTAATTTATTAATATAAGGTACCTCCAAAAATTTTAAACCTTTCAAGACACCTTGTTATATTGATATCTGGAGACACAACAGAAAATTTTCCGAGGAAATTCATAGATGCACAGCCCAGCAGTTTCTTAAACCTCCCCACGACATCCCTCTAGGCTAGATTCTCCAGAGCAAAGCACTGTGCATTTTTGTAAGCATAGCTTACAAAACTTATGTTAAACTTGTGTCTTCTGGATTTTTTCTGTCTATAAACATCAGTTCTATTTTTTCACTCTGTGTATTCTGAATATTTCTGTCAAGGAAGATGGGCTAAAGCAGGAAGGACTATTAACAAAAACCTTTTATCCTTTCCAAAAATGTTTTTATTGTATTACATTGACTTTTGGTAGAGTCTTTCATCTGAGTCAATACAAACCAGTTTTAAGATATAGCATCTTGCACAAGTCTAACATTTCAAAACCACTTAAAGCTGTTTGGGCAGCTGATAAATAATTGTAACAAGCTGTCTTTTATACAGGTCTGCAAAGTTTACTGTTCAGAAATTCAATTTTAATTCAGAAGATATTATCTCCCTGAAGTCAAGTAAAGGTGAATATACAATTGATTTTTTGCACTGTCATCTTAGTTTAGCTTAGTTTTAACTTCTAGCATAGCCATAAGATGCAAACTGAAGCAACTTCAGAGTGAGCTTCAAAAGTGTTGTGCCTCCTACGACATATTTCTCCATTACATTTTTGTTACTGTGCATAATAATTTATTTCTTATGCCCTGAACAGAGAGAAAAATCAATGTTTTGCACGTTTTGTAGCTCACAATCCATCAAGACACCTCAGAGATAAAAAGAGCAGCCCACAACTAAGGTCTAAATGGAAAGATGTTTGTACCTGTCTCTGACCACCAGAATCAAACAAAGGTTTAGTGCTAGCTGTTCCTACAAGAAAACACAACTATGATGAATTCTCATCAAGGTACACGGGACAGAAACGGTAGCCTTCTAAACTTCATGGTAACTGGCAGTAAATTAAATTAAAATTCCTCAAGTTGAGAATTTTTGCCAGTGACATAAGGTCACAATGGTTTGTGTGTTTCAGAATCAAACCTTTGTAATGAACAGACCGGTCAAAACATCCCTACAGCCAGGAGCAGATCTGTCCACTCAATAAGAATGACACGCTTGGCTGGCTGCCAGTTCCTAGAAATGCACAGGCGATGCTCCATCTCTCCTGACTTGTATGGGAAACTGTCCCCCAAAGTATAATAAAACGAACCAAACAGCCCCCTCAAACAGGAAGTCATCGCTCCAAAACATTTAGCATTTCACATTAAAAAAAAAAAAAAGTAAAAAGAAGCAACCAACTATATCATGGTGATCTTTAGAGCAGTTTCCTGATGTATGAGATTGTGGACAAATGACCTGATTATCTAGATTAAGACTATTAAAAATATGAAATCTTTTAAAAAGAAATATATCTGCAGAGAGCAGATACACAATATTAAAAGGAAGGTAAATTTTTGGTTGGTACAGCAAGATTATTTCAAGTTTGGGTCATATTTTCAAGATGTCTAGGAGTTCAGAGGCTAGAACATTTCAGAAAAAAAAGTTTTGTTTCTGAAAAAGGACTCTGGTCATATTAGTTCTGGCATAAACCAGTATACAAAAGTTTACACATGCAAACCTGCATGAATGCAGATGCCAGCCACCTTGGGAATGATGAGATAAAATGTTCTTTGATGTTCTATTCATTACATCCATTGAAAAATAGAAGATAGATTTAAGAGGAAAATATATTCAAATAACTAAGGCTTCAAAGACACGGTAGGAAAGGTAATTGTTCAAGTATTTTATCTGCTCTCTGATTTTTTTAAGAGTAGAATTCAATAGAAAAATAATAATATTAAAGTACATTTTCTGAGGGCAAAAGTAAAATGTCTTCTGTACAGACAATTTTCCATAACAATGGTCATGATATAGACAGGAGCAGAAGGCTCTGTTTGGTGTTGTCAAATATTGGCTAAAACACGAAGCGAGAACAAAAATAGAATGTCAGCAAAAAAGACAGACACAACTTTAAATGAAAATATGTTTTGGAAGTCCATCCATTTATAGTGATCTAAATTAATATTGTTGAATTTTCATTAGTTTATAGAACCTTTAGGCCATGTGAACAGTGCTAAAAATCCAACAACACACTTCAGAGCAGATTTTCTGGTTATATCATTAATGTCATGCTTAATTAGTGTTTATGCGCTGCAATTAAAGCTTTTTAAAATTTTCCATATTTTAAAGTCATATTTACATTTTCACATACTTACAAATTCATACGTACAGCAAGCTCAATGAAGCATGTTGTTAGGGCATTAGATTGTTTCAATCTGTGATCTCCAGCACTCTCAGGTTGTCATCTTCAACAAGTTAATTCTTTCAGTCTGGGATCTTATCACCTTGCTACTTACTCTTCTGGCTAGATAACTTCAAGCCTCTCGTGCGACAGAATGGAGTACATACTCTGGAAGGATTATTGCATTATGTTCTTAGATTACTGACTGTTTCACCGCTATTGCTGTAACGTTTCACCATTCTGTAGAAAGGTCTGTATTTTTTTCCCGTTAGAAATCCACCAAATACAGGCTTACTTTCATCACTCAAGTCTAAAAATCCTTTCTACCACCATTGCCCTCAAAGGACTATTTACTTGAAATTATAGACAAAGTGTTAAATCCTCCTTGTGAATTTTGAGACAAACATACGTATTTATGGAGGAAAAATCCAATCATGCAGTAGTTTTCTATGAAGGGCTGCAAGTACTGAACAGCAGAAGCCTGTGTTTTCCATAAGTTTGATCTTGTGGGAGAGAAGGAGAGGTAAAACCAAGTTAAAGGCCAATAAGAACTGAATTCATTTAAAGCTTCTCCTAAGTTTTATCAGAGAAGTAATTTTAAAATAATATAAAAAACCCCCCTACCTGTGTCTTTCAAAAAGGCAACAAATATCCACAATACTGCTCTGTAATTTTAACTTCTTGGTTCTGTACCTCTTCTTCTTTTAAAATAAATTTTCCAGAGCTGAAGTCCAGCACAATCTTCATCAAAACTGGACTTCTGCCTCAATGAATTTCTAGGTGTGTCGGCCAAAGTGAATCTGAATATGTATCTTTGTATGGTAAAACCTGGGATATTTTAAAAACAAAACCAAATTGCCTTTCAGCATAAGTCTGGCTTGGAAGATTTATATTTGTTTGTTTCCCTGTCACCGGTGTCCCAGAACCACCTGTAGCCTGGTGGTGAAGATGCAATGCTGAATTGTGCTGATCAACTCACTTACATGAGCTTAAAGTTGTTTTTCTGTGACTCAACATTGACAAGTTTGAGATAATTGCTGTAGAAAGTTTCCCTTCATCTCTTTATCATTCTCCGTCAAACGGATACAGCAAAATCACTGAAAAGTTCTGACCTCCCGCAATTACAGTATTAATAACCCTTACTAATATAGGAATAACAATTTCAAGAGAGTTGGACCCACTTTCAGGAACAACGCCTTGGTTTTTACCCTCTGATTTTTGGATGGCTTTTCAGAGCCTGTGTCTTCAGGCAAAAATAAGTAAGAATAAAAGAAAAAAAAAGCAACACCCAAATATTTTAAAACTCAATTGTTTTCCTGTGATTATAAAAATCTCCCTACCGCATTACATCGTGAACTCAAATGCCTGTTACCTGCAGCTTTACATTCATTTGGTGTAACTACAGTGTAGCTGAGGAACAAAGAACAAATACTGAAGAATCTGGCCAAAATCTGAGTAGGAAACAAAACCAGCTCACGTATTTCCTTCAACGGTAGATATTCCAAAGTAGCCCCAAGGAAAATACTGAGTAATCTTCCCAAAGCAAGGTCAACACGATACAGGAATTTGGCCAAGAGGGCACCCACTTTCGCAGGAGGCAGATCTTCTGCATATTGATTTTAAACAGAGCTGAAGTGCTTTAGGCAAACTACACTGGAAGGTAACCACTGGATGGTTTCTGGTTGCGGTATTTATCCTTCTGCAATTTAGAATAGCATAAAAGTGTCTTCTTTTTAGAAGAAGTCTAAAAGTAATTGCTTCAGATAAGGATTGGTTAAAGGCAGACAATCATGATGCAGACAAAACACATCAGTCATTTAAAATGACAGAATAAATACCTATGTAGGTATCTGAGGTGTTGAAGAGTAATAGAAAGTGAAAAAGGTGCAAGATTTAGGTTAGATTCAACATTACTGCATAAAGTCTTACAATGACCAGTGAGGGCTGTGCCATTTATCTTCCAAGCTCCAATGAACACTATCATGAATATAATGTATACAAAATACCTGAATTAATTCACTTCCACAAGCTATGAATTTTTGACAGAGAAGAAAAAAAAAGTATATTTCAAGCTTTTTAGGTAGTTTGTCACTTCATACTACCAAGAAGAAAGAGTATAATTTTTATTTTGTGTGTCTGTGTGTAAGTGTAAATTAGACAATTAGGTGCTCTGAGCTTTCATTCATGACTTTTAAAAGCTTACGCTCAGATATCAAGTGCATAAGAAAGAACTGGACTTTAGCAGTACTAAGTTTGAGTCATCAGATGAAACTCTTTAGGGAAAAGTTTTGAATTTAGAATTAAATTGAATAGACACCTTGGTCTTATCATGGTATTTGTATTTCAGAGCTGTGTGTGAATTCATTTTAGACTGAATTGTTATACATGTATGTACAAACTCTATATGATTCCCTCTCTATATACATACTTATATAGACATATCTGAGCTAGATAGAAAACCAACACTACTGCAAACAAACAAAAAAATAATAATAGAAAAAATAAGAGTATATTTTTAAAAGGTGGCCTTTTTCTTAGGGCTTATGCCACACAAACTTAAAGTGGTATGCTCCAGTTAAAAATAAATTACCTTAACCGCACATAAATGTTAGGTAACGGTTTTATGTTTTTATGAAATTACCTGGAAAATAAAGGTACATAAAAGCACATTGTATGTGAGAAAATAGGGCTTACTGCAGAAGAGTTTGCACTGCCTCATACATCACCAGTTTCACGTGCCCACCACTTCATTCCCATCACACTACATTCAGGGCTCGTCTGACCCCCCACTACAGGCAGGGACATCTTTCACATAGAACCATAAAATGGTTTTGGTTGGAAGGGACCAGAGAAAGACTATGTTATAACTTCTAGTAGTTTCTAGACAGGAGCCTTGCCCTGATTATTCAAGAAAATACCAGAAGCTTATGACAGCTTCTGCTAAGTTCCTTTGTTTCATTTAATTTCTCTCCATAGCAGTCTGTCCTTATTCTCACAGCAGCTGCACCACTAGTGCAAAGTGACAGCGCTTAAGCAGAATTCTGTCTTGCCACATCCTCCGCAGGGGTAGTTTGCATGTGTTTTTTAATCAGTCCTGCAATAAGTCTGATGGAAAGTTGTGCTTTTCTATAACCTTCTGATGTAATTTACAGAGGGCTTTTAGATGAGTAAATGAAATTCTTACGAGATTTTTTACAGTAATAGTCATTTAATTAGGGTGACTCAACTGGTCAGCTTCAGGATGGGTCCAATGCTATTTGGTCTGACACATTTTTTCAGGGAAAATTTCACTTTTACCTTCATTAGGTAACAGAGAAGAACTGTGAGGCATGCTTCTGGCTACATCTGCACTGACCAAACAGGCAGACTCCCACAGAACACTATAGGATCCTCAGTTCCAGGTTTCTGACTGAAAACTTAGTGGTTTCAAGGTGGATCAAAAGTTGCATCTCCAAGATACGTCTCTACAACCTAAAGCAACTAATAATGATTTATCATCCATTTAGCTATCGTTCTGGTACACTTCCTAAATTCTTTAAGGTCTGATTCTGTAATTATTAGTGGCATTATATAACTCAAAAGAAAAAAAAAAGTGTAAGTGGAAATGTATTTTCTACTTAGTGTAATTATGACTTAAAAAATAAGGTAGTTGTTTTCTTAATTACCCATGTGGACCCAGTTATTCATATGAATAATCCCATTGTTTTGCAAATTCAAGTAACTTTTAAAAAGTATTTTACCTTTTCACCCCAAGATCTCTAAAATATCAATAATAATTTTATTCTTGAAGATGTGACACATTTTTAAGCAGTTATTCCTAAAATACTTTTAGATTTTACTTCAGTTGAAACCAAATATTGCATGCCAAACTGTAAATACTAGTCATTGCTTTATGTGGTTAATACACCTTGTTATACGTTAAAGCTTGGTGAAATTCTTATTCCGCAAAACCAAAATTTGTACGTCTAAAAAAGCTACTTCCATCTTAAATACTTAAAATGCACTAAAGGAGCTGAAGGTATATGTCAGTTTGGTGACATACTACTTAAAAGTCCTATGTACTTGAAGAAATTATATTTGCTATTAAAAAAAACCAAACCAAAACCAAGAAAAAAATCAATATAAAGCCATTATTCTTGTGATGTTATGAAGATTCAAGAAACAGGGGCATGTAAAAATAACATGTTCATGTGTAATAATTGGTAGATATACTCTTCAAAGTAATATAGAAGTGAAAGTTTGTTTCTGAGGTTTGATGAGATTAGCTTTGTGTTTGAACATGCTTTGTTTCTTCCATATCTTGTGTCTATAATATTCATCTTCCAGAGAAAGAGTAGAGTCAGACTTTTGGTTGTGATGGACTCTCCTGCATGCAGGGACAAAGAAACAGTCCCAGCATGCCTCACCCAGTATAAATCTGTTACTGGAGGTAGCAATACTGGAGATGCTATTGACTCTCTCAAGGGACAAGATACCTTGTAGAGGGATCTGGATAGATCGGAGCACTGGGTAGTCGTCAATGGCACCTGGGATGGAGTAACACCAAACACAAGTATGCATTGTGAGGAAAGTGGCTGGAGAGCAGTCCTGCAGAAAGGGATCTGGGGGTGCTGGGGGGCAGAAGGCTCAGCAGGAGCCAGCAGTGTGCCTTGGCAGCCCAGAGGGCAAACCTCATCCCGGTGGCATCAAACACAGCATAATCAGATGGTTAAAAGAGGTGATTGTCTTGCTGTATTTAGCGTTGGTGCAGCCTCACCTTTTGTACTGTGTGCAGTTCTGGGCCCCACAATTTAAGAAGGATGTTCAGGAACTTGAATGCACGCAGAGGAGGGCAACCAAGCTGATGAAAGGGCCGTAGGACATGTGCTGTGAGGAGCAGCTGAGGACTTTGGGTTTGTCTAGTTTGGAGAAAAGGAGGCTGAGAGGAGACCTCATTGCTCTCTGCTGCTTGCTAAGGAAAGGAACCAGAGAGGAAAGTGCTGACATCTTCTCCAAGATCCAGTGACAGGACGCATGGGGATGGTTCAAAGCTGGACCAGGGAAGGTTCATCCTTGACATTAGGAGGCATTTCTTTACCAGAGGGTGGTGAAACACTAGAAAAGGCTTCCTAAAGAGGTTCTCAATGGCCCAATGCTTGGGGCATTATCAGTGCTAAAACAGACGTTTCAATGATGTCCTTAATTTGCTTTAAGTTTTGGTCAGCTCTGAAGTCATCAGACAGGTGGACTAAATGATTGTTGTTGGTCCCTTCCAACTGAACCATTCTATTCTACTCTACTCTACCCTGTTCTATTCTGTTACAAATTAATATTTTAGAATGCAGACACATAAACTGATGTAGTCTTGCTTGGAGAAATTGTATCCAAAATCCTGGTGACATTTAGCATATCAGTTTTGACATCTCTTCGAAAGAAGGCAATCAATGTAGAGTTGATAACTTTTTCTAGAATAATTTTGAAAAATGCAAGGAATGCAAGTATTGTCTTCTATACAGAGCTTAGTCAAGCAGGCTGAATACCCTTCTTTGAACATTGAACATGACACTACTAAACAGATAGTACTGCTTAACAGGATAGCATGGTTTTGATAAGTGTGAGATTCACTTTTCAGACTAAAAAAACACTTCCTACATCCCACACAGACATTTGAATTCTGAAGATGAGCCCTTAGCGCCGTTTACCTAGCTTTTCTTGAAACAGAAAATTTCAACAGCTGTACATCATTGGTATTTTTTTCTAAATATTTTTCCAGTCTCTATTTATAAAAACAAATATTTATTCTCAAATAACTCAACAGTACCCATTGTTTCCATTTGTTTTTAACTACATATTAAGATCACATTATTGCAAACTGATAAAACAATTGAAGCTCTCTTACTAATGAATAATCCAAGGGTGCCATTTCATGGACATGTCACTAGAAGACTTTTAATCTACCTAAAACCTCATTGATTTTTTTCATTAATTGCTAATGCAAGCTTCCTTGAATTTTGAGTTGTACACATACTTCTGTGATGGATGAATAAACAGTATTAAGCCCACTGAAGCCAAGTCTCTTGAGACAGATGGACTCCAATACAATGCAAATCAGTAAGATGTTTCCACTGGTGTCTATCACAGGATCGATACAAAACCAAAAGAAGGCACTATCTTCGATGCAAAGATTGTACTTCGAAACAGACAAGAAAAAGAGAAGCGATGGTTCTGCTGATATCAGTAGTCTAAACTCACGAATTTCACACAGAAATAAAATATACACATATATATATACACATGGTGAACACTGATGTCTTGATCATTTACTCATTAATACATACATAAACAAAATTAATATGTACAATTCCCTCTTTCAGCCTTGCTAAAGTCATTACCTGATTTACATTATCAAATTTCTCTATGGCTTATTTTCTGTTCTTTTTAATATTTTAGAGGTACAGAATAACATATTAAAAAAGAATATATAACTGTATCACTAAAGCAATATCTAGGAATAATATTATTCCATTCATTACTTTAATAAAATAAAAATTATTAAACCACAAATTATAATTCTTTATACATTACATTATATTATTATAAATATAATTATGGAAAAATATATTAAAATCTGAATTTTAAAACTACTGTTATAATTGAAGTTATATTCACTGTGCTTTATTAGAGCTGCAGGATAGAAAAAAGCTTGACTTCACCAGTAAAAAGACAATTGTAAGAATATGGCCCAAGAACTGGTTATGACAGGTGGTAAAAATTTCAGGTTTACAAGAAAAGACATTTTCTGAGTTCTTTTTCTTTTCCTTTGCTGTATCCCCTTCATACACAGTATACAACTTACATCTCCTAGTATTAGTATTTTCAGTTGCTAGGGAGCACTGAAACATTAGATGAATGTGGTGTGGTCTGTACAATCTTTTTAGAGCTTCTCTTCTCCACAACTTCTTCAGTGATCCATGCATACATCTGGCATCACTGGCTTCCTGGGTTTCCCCACTAAATACACCTTAGTTACACTACTTTGACTCTTTCTAGATAGCAAATTACTTACCCATGTTATCAGCGTACGTATTAGTGCTGAAAGATTGTCTTCACTGCAGGATGACAAAACTCTGGCTTTGTGAGATTAGAAAGATCCCATCTGTACTCTTACTGCTCTGTGGATTCTCTGGGATTTCAAAGTTATTCAAGCAAAGTTATCCAACCAAGAAAATGAGAGAGAACATAACTTACAGAACCAAAGATAGTTTGGGCTGAAGGGACTGCCTTTAAAGATCACCTAGTCAGACCCCCCTGCAATGAGCAGCAAGATCTTCCACTAGATCAGGTTGCTCAAAGCCCTGTCCAGCCTCAGCGATGGGGCATCCACAACCTCTCTGGGCAACCAGTCCCAGTGTTTCACCACCCCCATCGTAAAAAATATCTTCCTTAAATCTAGTCTGAACCTACCCTCTTTTAGTTTAAAACCATTACTCCTTGTGCTATCTCAATAGGCCATACTAAAAAGTCTGTCCCCATCTTTCTTATAAACCCCCTTTAAGTATTGAATGGCTGCAATGAGGTCTCCTGGAGTCTTCTCTTCTCCAGGTTGAGCAATCCCAACTCTCTCTGCCTTTCCTTATAAGAGAGGTTCTCCATCCCTCTGATAATTTTTGTCGCTCTTCTGGCCCTGCTCCAACAGGTCCATGTCTGTCCTGTGCTGAGGACCCCAGACCTGGATGCAGCACTGCAGGTGGGGTCTCAGGAGAACAGAGCAGAGGTGGAGAATTGCCCTCCTAGACCTGCTGGTCACTGCTTGTTTTGATGCAGCCCAGACATGGTTGGCTTTCTGGGCTGCAAGTGCACATTGCCGGCTCATGTCCAGCTTTTCATCCGCCAGTACCCCCAAGTCCTTCTTCACAGAGCTGCTCTCTGTCCCTTCATCCCTCAGCCTGTATGAATACCAGGGATAGGTCTGAATTTGGAGCAGGACTTTGCACTTGGTCTTGTTGAACTCCGTGAGTTTCACACGGGCTGACTTCTCAAGCTTGTCTGGGTCCCTCTGGATGGCACCCTGACCCTCAGTTGTCTCGACTGTACCACTCAGCTTGGTGTCATCTGCAAAAGTACAGTACTATCTATGTTGTTGATGAAGATACTAAACAATACTGGTTCCAGTATGGACGTTCAAATTTCCCTTGAGTCTTACATGAATTAGTGGACTGGTTCATTGTTTTCGGAATTGATTTGATCACCTTAATTTCAATGTAAACCTCAGCATTCACTTGACCATTACATTTCAATGTAAACACTAATACATCAGCATTCACTTGACTAACCTGCAGCAGGAACACAGTGGTTTTCCCCCTCTTAAATATGTTATCACATATTGCTGATTGGCTTGGCCTTGGCCAGAGGCAGGCCCAACTTGGAGCCAGGGAAGCTTCTAGCAGCTTCTCACAGGACCAACCCCTTTAAGTTCCTCCCTCCAGCAAAACCCTGCCACACAAACTCAATACACATGCAGAAATAATTCTAGCATTTTTAAAAATGTGACATTGTTATTCATGTAAATCAAAATTATTTTAAATCAATATTCAGACAACTTTTCTGACCAAACAAAACTTACAAAACTAAAAGTGCAATACTCAAATACAGATGCAAATCTGCAACTCAAATTTAGCCTAATCCTCTCTTCTTCCTGGAACACTGAGAGGACATGCTGATTCCACAGAACTGCAGCTCATAGTCTAAATCCTCATTTTTATTGTCATCCCTATTCCCCCAACTCCTTAATTAAAACCTACAGAAGTCATAATCAAAAGGAGGCAAGAAAAACTTCTGATTGCAACAGACTTTTGAACGAATGTTGAGTTCACCATGAAAATAATAATTAAAAAAACGTTTTACTTAGGTCCAAGCTAAAAGTTACAGCTCGTTAAAAAGGATCTGGTGGAAAACAACACCAAAACTCAATGCAAACTAAAATCAGAGACAGAAGATATGATTATTGTGTCTGTTCCTCTATTTTGTTTCACAAAGATTGCTGAGAGCTGGAGGAATTAATCACAATTTTATAACTTCAAAGATCTGTTCCTAAGGTCTAGTATTCCTGTCTCAGAAAACATATGAAATTCTGAATCTCAGGTCTTTAGTAAAGACTAACATAAAGCCTGGAAAGAAATAAAAGCCAAACAAATCCTTTTTTTCTGTCACTGGGAATTTTATTTTCTTCACTTCTTGGTTTCTTAAGTGGTTCGTTGTGAAACCTGATACTAGCTATGCAATTTCTTCTTTAATTCTTGAGCCACACAGAAGTCTAGATTGAATTTTACTTCCTACTAGCAATTTTCTGTGTGATTATTCTTACTTCAGCTGGCCTGTTTTTTTCCACTAAGCGTAGTGTACAGCAGGAATGTTTGACTGTAGAGCCAATGATACCAAAATTACAGGTTACTCTATCTTTTATATTCTATTTTCTTCCTCAGGGCAAGCTGCAGAGCTGCTTTCCCATTTATCTGTTATTAAAGTGTGTGCACTGACTATATGGATAGTTGTAAATAGTAGTGAGAGACACAACGGGTAGGGTATCTGTGTGAAACTTCCTTTGATTCTGTAGTCTTTTCGCTATTCCCACTTTGCATCTGCCAATTACCGATTTGAGAATGTGCAGTCTGCCTTCTCGTTACAACTGTGTACTGATTATTATTATTTCAATTATCAGCAATCTTTGAGAAACTTAGAAATTACTTGAAAGGCTTATGTTCATTATTAGTTATGAATTACGGTACATCCTGCATATATAAACTAAATCTCTGAATCATAGTTAATTGTTATGAATCACATAACATTAGTTATGAATGAAGGTACATTCTGCATAGATAAACCAAATCTATGAATCACAGGCTGATTCCATATTTGCATAAACTTAAATGTCTTTGAGTTCTGAAGAACTAGCTCAGTTTGCACTCACTGGGGTTGAATCCATAAATTTATTGCACAGAAGAGATTTAAGTTAGAAGGATGCCATTAAGTGTAGAGGAACAAATCAGTGAGGCACTGAATTATTTCTGCTAAATAATGACTGGTTTCCGCTCCCACCGAAGGAAATATTTTTTGTCTGTAATTCTCCTCATCATTCAACAGCAGCTGTGCCTTGTTTTTGACAGGATGCTCACAGGAAATCAAGTAATCATTTAAGATACGTACACGTTGGAATGTAAACACTCTTCTGTTTTGTTCATCTTCTTATTTATGCAATTAGGCTGACTAGCAAGTTTTGACAGAGAATTACATAAATTAATTTTATACATAAAGCACCTGTCCTAAACAAAAAGCTAGGCAATTGTTTTAGCAGACTCCTAGATCCTAAGAACTTTGGAAGCTCATTCTTAGGCATGCTCTTTATTTCTTCACTTGTCCATCCTTGAAAAGTGTTATAGATTATTCAGCCCTCTCTAGTCAGCAAATATTTGATTCCAGGGCCCTGTTCTGCTGGTGCATAGTTACATTCTTACATAGCTGATTTTAATGCAGTTACATTGATGTGAAACCGATACACAAAGCACTAACCAAGATCTCCATTTCAGCCATTTCACAGTTTTGGCAGCCTGTCAGAACTTTATTTTTCAAGCACACAAAATAAACCATTCATTTTTTTTTTTTCCTCTTCCCTTTCTGCCCCCCCTACCCCCCAGTCTTCCTCTGGGGGAAGACCCCCCAGTCTTCCTGGCTGGAGAACCTCCCCTATGAGGACAGGCTGAGAGAGTTGGGGTTGTTCAGCCTGGAGAAGAGAAGGCTCCAAAGGGACTTGATAGCGGCCTTCCAGTACCTGAAGGGGGCCTACAGGAGAGATGGGGAGGCACTCTTTACCAGGGAGTGTAGTGAGAGGACAAGGGGTAATGGGTATAAGCTAAAAGAGGGTAGAGGGTAAATTTAGGTTAGACATTAGGAAGAAATTTTTCACTATGAGGGTGGCGAGACACTGGAACAGGTTGCCCAGGGAAGTTGTGGATGCCCCATCCCTGGAAGTGTTCGAGGCCAGGCTGGATGTGGCTTTGGGCAACCTGGTCTAGTGGGAGGTGTCCCTGCCCATGGCAGGGGGGTTGGAACTTGATGATCTTTAAGGTCCCTTCCAACCCTAATCATTCTATGATTCTATGATTTATTAAAGAGGCTACAGAAGAATCAACCAGCATCTCTTTTAATTTTGCTTCCAAAGTAAAGATGCACTGTAGAAAGTGTACAATGTTAGGCTTTTCCCCAGACCATTCAGTGCTATAGAACTGCTGTGCGATATACATGCAAGGAGAGCAAATATTATTTTACAGCTCGCTGTTGCCAAGCCTTCTATTTTCATTCATTTTTAGAAAGGTTCTAAGCATTCCTGTAAACACTTAGCTTATAAAAACAAAGTAACCCCAAACAATGCAGGAATAAATGGGTCAAAATGAAGATATGCCAGCTATTTAATAACCAACATTGCATTTAAATCTTAAAGATTAAAGACTCCAATTCAAACTACAGTTACAGAGAGCATGAGAACAGAAAATAAGACTTTCAGAGGCCTGAAACCACAGATGGCTGAACCACAAAAAGCTTAGACTAGTGAAAAGAAGCAAAATATGGGCTCAGATGACAGTGACCTTTACCTGATAAGGCAGCAGGAAATTAATATTTTGGGAGAGTGTTTCTGGATTTTGTTTGTTTGTGTTTTATTGGTCTGGGCATGCCCACCATCAGGTGAATTTGTTGCCAGTCCTGGCACTAGAATTTAAATCATAATTTCATATCAACAGAGTAGCAAAACATAATAGGTATGTATTTTGAACTGCTTCAGCGAGTTTGTGATCTAAATAGTGTTAAGAAGAAAACTTTCTTCCAGTTATGTTTGCTAAGTCAGACTTTCTCAAACCTCAAGAATTTCAGGCACAGTTAATTTTACTGTGGAATGTTTTATATAGCAACAGTTCCCAAGAACATCTGTGTCTTAAAAAGAAGTTCGAAGACATTAATAATATTGTATCAGCACCTCTAAATCATTTGTTTTCTGAGGACTGAACAGCCTATGGCAAAATCATGGACCATTAAAATCTTTTCAGAGATGTTTAGTTATTCATTAGTCATTGGCTCACACTGATTGTTCTATCGAAACACTAAGATTTTCATGTAAATGCTGGAATTTCTTTTCATTTCACTGTTGTAATGCATAGAGCACCATCGCAATGGACTCTCTTGTGAACACACTTGTGTAACTCAAGTATATTTCAGACCATCACTTAAGTTTCTTCCTGTAGGCACCATGTTCATAACTGTGTCCCGGTATTACCGGTATCAGGTAATGCGCTAGATTCCTACTTTTTCCCATCTGTTTTAGAAGTGTATCATCTTTGATTTTGTTTATAAATTAAGGAAATCATATACAGTAATTTATTTTTGTTTGCAAATCTGATATATTTTCTGTCTGCTTTCCAGGGCAATATTCCCTATCCACAAAAGCATGAATTTGTAAGAATCAAAAAAAGTCAGTCATCTTTTTAGGCTGTGTTGATCTCCCAAAATACTTTGAATAAAATTGAGTCATCTTACAGTATAAAATCTTATTGACCATGGCAAACAACAAAGCAGATCTCTAGCTGTTGAAGTCACGGTGTATTTAATGACATTGGGCCAGGATGTTAGCTCAATAGCAATCAATTCCTCTTCCTATCTCAACATTTATTCTACATAATAGTCTTTACAGTCTGCTATAGTAGAAGCAAGAATATCTCTATCATTATGTTTTACTCATTATCACAGAAAAACGTGTTTATTTTCTTTGCTCAGATCTACTGTCACGTTCAGTATGCTTTAGAATGTGATCAGTATCCTGTCAGATCCTTTTTATTTTGTCCCCAGACTGATAATCTTTCCAACATTTCTGAAGTAATTGTTGTTGTTGTTGTTTTTCCTTACAGAGTGTCATTGATCTAGTTGACATTCTTCTATTGTCTCTTACAGTTTAATGGATTCAGTCTTTTTTCTCATATTCTACTTCTCATGAATTCATTTTTCTTTACTGTGTACTTTAGCTCAGTTTATAAGCTCCCCTCAGAGTTACATTATCTTCCATGACATTTTTATTGTGTTTTTCCTCTATCCACCTGGTTTGTCATCATTTTTAGTCCTAGAATTTGTACTAACTCCCATATAGGCAAAAACTCCATGGTTATCATCTATCGCTTTAGGCACAGGCATGAGACCTATGAAAATTGATGTTACCTCAGCTTTAACTATTTTAATGTTTCCAGTTCTTCCTTGGAAACGTATGGTTTTGTTCATGTCAAACAAAGTAAATTGTAAAGTCAGTAAATGGACTATGTGATTTTTCCACTCAGCAAGTTCCGTTTTCCATGTGTGTGCAAGCACATGGCACACACACACTGAATGCTGCTTTAGGGGCAGCCCAAATCCAAGCATTTAGTTCAGCAAAATACTAACACCTACAATTTAAGCAAACAAACAAACCAACCAACCAACCAAAGAAACCTATGGAAGAATGGCCAAGATATTTTTTTTATTTTTTAAATTGTAGATCTTTTTTATACCAAACTAAAACAGATTATCTGATAGACCTTCAGTTGTTAATTATATCTGTAGATTTTGTGCTAATGTAATTGCAAGTGCATAAGAAGAAATACAGGAAAATAGTGCTCTTAAGGTTTTGTACTATTTTGCTTTCGCTTCCTCGGACTTAATCTTGATTTACTCTGTTCCACCAGAATCAGGATCAAAAGCCCTCTCTTTCCATACAATACATAATTTTCCTTTACTTCAAAACTGCAAAATGTCCCAACTCAGAAGGGAATACTAACCAGCAAATGCATGCACTGAAGTCCATTAAGACTTGAATCCACAACAGGATATCCCACAGCCATACCAATCGCCCTGAAATTTCTGTTATGGAAAAGCTGTTAGAAATTCACGCAGAATTACATCAATAAACCAGAAACCCACTCTAACAAAAAAACCCCACAAACAGCAACAACAAAATGTAATTGAAACCTGTGGTTCACAGCATTTTTGTTTGATTGTTTTAATGAATTCACCTTTCCTAATAAAAAAAGGTGTCAGAGATATTTTAGAAATCTGTGCTCTATAGCTAACAACCTCTTACAGTGAATTACTAATATTATAGTATCCTACTGTATGTAGTAAGACTGGAGCAGGAGCATGTTGACATCTTCTCTATACGATGTGTTCTACAAGCACACAGTTAAAAAAAAAGAAACAAAAAGAAACAGATGTTTGGGGAATGATTGGAACGCCTAAGAATAAATGTCTGATGTTATTACATACATGCAAAAGAGCTCTATTGGCCAAAGGCAGAAAAAAAACTTTAAAAACTTCTGAGAGCAGTAGGTTTTAGGTCAGATAATTGCTGTATAGGTCTTTATTACCAATTGTCCGTCTGATACCAAGTACGAAGTGTCTATCTATGTTGAAGAAGTTGCGTTGCAAAAATCAGGGCTGTTGCTTTTTTCAGTTCCAGCAGTTTTTTTTTTTCTTTGTAAATGTGAGCTAAATATGAACATGAGCTAAAGTCTAGCACTACCATTTATCTTCAAAGCACAGTTTAATACAAATAAAACTCCCTGGTAAATGGATATTACTGTCTTTTTTACCTTTTACAAGTCAATGTTAAAAGCTCCTGGAAAGCATCAAGCAATATGTTATATGTTCATTAGCACAGTTTTATTCTTCTCAATCACTGTGTTACAGATGCTATTCAAGTTTCTCCCCTTGCTGCTGTTACCTATTATGCCCCATCTTAAATTTTTCCAACAGGAATCTAGGTAATTTTTTATTTTTTTATAATTCATTAGAGTGTTCCAAAGGACCTGGAAATTTTCCAGGTCTTTGTTTTGCTTCTACATTTTTGGCAAAAGAAAGAAAAAGAGGAAAATGTATGCTGGAACAGTGTCAAGAGTAGTCCATTCAATCAAAATCATGTCTTGGTGCAGAGACTATTAGTCAGTCATATCCACATTCTACCTAAATAATTAACTTGTAACACAGAAATTCTAACTTATTCGAATGTCCTTGAGTTGTTCTTGGGGTTTGCTGCTCATATTGACTGGAAAAAAAAAAAAAAGAAAACTTAAAAAAAAATTCTAATGATACTGAATCAAAATCTAAAACACAGTGCATTATCTGAAGATGAAAAAAAAAATAAATTTCAGTTGCGCTAATTCTACCTGCAAACAATTCTGTATAAAATGCAGTCATGAAAACTGGTACGAACTTCCTCTTTCCTGAAAAAAAATTGCAAAGACTATAGGATCAAATATCCAACAAATAAGAAATGGAACTAAAAAAAAATTATCCATCTTAACAAAAGCTTTGATGTTTTAACATCTTCTGAAATTGCCACCCAAAAATGGAGACAAAGTAGCCATGCTGTAAGTAAAATGTCTCTTCAAACATCAACTAAATCAGTAAGAATAGCAGCCAAAACTCTCAAGTAGCCAGAGAGCAGGCTATTGTGAAGTCCTCCACCTGGGGAGGAGTAGTCTCATGCAACAGCACAGCACAGTCTGGGCTATGGCTGCCTGGAAAGTAGATTTGCAGAAGAAGACCTTGGGGAGGACATGTTGATCAAGAGGCAGCAAAGAAGACCACCAACATCCTGGGCTGCATTGGGCAGAGCACTGTCAGCCAGTTGAGTGACCTGAACCTTTCCCTACCCATGACTGGTGAGAACACATCTGGAGTGCTATGTCTAGGTCTGGGCCTCCCAGTGCAAGAGAGACATGGACATACTGGAGTGAATCCAGTGAAAGGTCCCCAAGGATGATTAAGGAATTGGAGCACCTGTCATATGAGGAGAGTTTGGGAGGAGCCTGAAGAAGAGAAGGTTAGGGGGAATCTTGCCCATGTGTATAGATACCTGATGTGAGAAGACAAAGAAGGTTGCCCAGAGGGGCTGTGAAGTCTCCATTCTTGGAGAAAGTCAAAACCCAACTGGACATTGTCCTGTGCAACCTGTTTTAGCTGCTGGCCCTTCTTGAGCAGAGGATTGGACTAGAGAATCTTCAGAGGTCTCTTGCAACCTCAACTATTCTCTGTGATTCTGCTTTTCAGGGAGATAATAACAGTTTTCAAAGTGTCTTTTGATTCTTTTTTTCAAACCGTATGAGGGCAAAAGATTTCATGCTTTAAAACACCTGTCTAATAGAGGAATATAATGTTTTTCTATCACAAAACAGCATGGACTATTTTTGAGGACATGATGCAAACCTTCAATTTGGAAAGGCAAATACAATGGTATGTATTAAACCAAAATACCTGTATTGTGTCCCAGAATGCTATACAGATCAATCTGGACATAATTAGAGCAACTATGTTATTTGACAGTGCTTGCAACTGTTTCATTTTTGCTGGTATATATGAACCTCTGGAAGACTAACTGCTAATAGACACACTCAGAAAGTGAAACTTTAGCTTGAAAAGCTTCAGTGACCTGTGAGAGCAAGTTTCAAACTGTGCATAGTACTTCAGGCTCTGTGGTTTTTTACATAATTTTCCTTAAGCAGCAACTGAATCAATTATTTTCATTGGCAAGATACTATATTTATTGCTTTTTTTTTAAACTGTGCCCTTCTAAAAAACAGAGAAATGTTTCTGGTCATGCCTTAGCATGAATAACAAAATTGCTGTTTCAAGGCTAAGGTGCCTTCTGTGTCCTTGTTTTTGCTAATTATAAAAGCAAACAGACAACATTAACTTGCACAGATGCACCACGTGGAGAATTATCTCAGCCATTTGAAAATAAAAGTAAGTTAATTAGTATTCATCTTTCTAACATTTGCCCTTCAAATACCTGTGGAGGAGCCTGCATGACCTTCTCTTGGTGCTATGACCTTGCAAGAGACAAATGTGCATATATTAATCTTTACACCTGTAGTCCTTACAGCTGTGAGAAAAGAGAACCAAAGGATAGTGGTGGAAGGAAGTATCCAGTGTTTTGCTTGGAGGTTAGTGATGCAAAATCTAGATGAAAAGCAAACAAATGACTGTGAAATAGCACCCTAAATAATTTAGGAAGTAAGTAACAACAGTAAATAAAAAGGATAAGAGAAAGAGTAATGTTTTTAAACTGAAAGAGAGTAGATCTAGATCAGATATAAGGAAGACATTCTTCACTATGAGGGTGGTGAGGCACTGGCCCAGGTTGCCCAGAGAAGCTGTGGATGCCCCATCCCTGGAGGGGTTCAAGGCCAGGCTGGATGAGGCTTTGAGCAACCTGGGCTAGTGGAGGGTGTCTCTACCCATGGCAGGGGGGTTGGAACTAGGTGATCTTTAAGGTCCCTTCCAACCCAAACCATTCTATGATTCTATGATAATGGTTGAATGAAATAATCAAAAGTAATATTTGACGGGGTGATCCATGTAACAGGCAGACCAGGAGACTGGTGATGTACACCCAGTACGATAAAACAAATTTGGGGAAATCTTATGAATACTGCACAGCTACCTGTAGACCTGCCTGCTTCATAAAAGCATTGGAGCCTTGTTTTCACTGGACATAGAATAGAATAACTGTAGTGTTGCACCTACATTTGGACAGTAGTCAGTATTTGGACAGTGACTTGTGTTGAAACAGATGTCCCTCACCAGTTGTCTGTTGGGTTGCCCAAGTGGGAGCATATCTTCCCTGGCGTATCTATTGTGTGGGCTGTAAGTAATACATAACAGGAATGAGTCAGGTGGGAGCCAGGTGTGTTTGTGCTGTGTTATTATTTGTCATTGTTAAGTATTTAGTTCTATTTGGTATTGTTGTTTTACAAATTTTAGCTATTGTGTCCTTAAACTAAGTCAATAAAATAAGTATTTAAATTAAGTATAGACTCACCTATTTACCTGGCATAACTGCATCCACACTAGTCACTCAGATGTCACAGCACACTGTCATGAAATCTGGTGTGTAGTGTGTGCGCAGAAGGAGTTAAAAGTTTTGCATGACTCCATGCTTGTGTTCCAGATCCATGGCTTCATTGTGACAAACCGGTGGAAAGCAGAAGTGGCTGAGGCTGTCCCTGTGAAAACACCAAACTGCCTTTATGAAAATAGTGGAAAAGCTAATAAACCACTTGACGCAAGTAGCTTTATATGCACTATTTCTGGAACACAAGGTCAAAAGGCAGCTGTAAAAAGGTAGGGACTTTTCTTTCACTGTTTTCATTTTATTGGGTAAAGCAAAGAGAAGATTTGAAGACCTGAAGAAAAGATAATATCTACTGACGTTCTTAAATTAGGGGAAAATCGGAAAATAATAAGGGTCTAGTTGTGCTCCTAATATATGGGGTTTTTGTTTGCTTTACCTTTATTTAAACTTACAACTATCAATTAAAATTCATGACTGTTTTGGTAGACTGTTGTCTCATATAAAGCAGTGCTTTAAACATAACAAGCTATCATTAGTTCTGTGAAAAAAAGTAAATGTAAGCACCTCTTGTTAGTATTCAACGCCCTAATTAGAGCTAAAGTTCATATACAATCTGATGTGTTCCTGGCATTGGACATCGAGTTTTCCTAAAAGCTAATTCAAGGACTACCAACCTTCCCAGACAGTGCAAAAAGCTAATAAATATTCAAGTGAGGTCCCCTTGCCCTGTCTATAGTCACATTAATCAGCAGCACGGCTGTGCTAGTGCAGGAGCTGTTGGATAATTCAAAATACATGACTGGGAAGAAGTCAGTCAGCAGGGAATGCCCCAGATACCAGCCAGTAATATAAGTAGAGAGGAAATGTAGAAACAATTTTTTTTTCCTTCAGCCATTCTTAAAGATTATTTTCTTCTTTGTATTACAAGACATGATTTACTTTGTCAATAATATGATTTTTTTTATTAAATACTCCTCATCAGGTAGGAAGACTAGATATTCATAAATGTTGAAAGGTCCAAATTAGTAGCAAAATATGAATTTCTGATCCACAATGAGTGTTTTCTTGCAAGGCTTTTTCCCATGTTTACTGCATGTAGAATTTTGCAAATATTTTCAGATCTCAGAAACACTACCAAATTGTGATTCATGCCACACCACTTTGTTTCTAAATAGCAGAAACTACTCTAGAAAAGTCGTCTTCTAAGCACCAAGAGCTTATTTTATTCTGAATCTTCTTGGAATTCTAACAGTAGCTTGTAGTCCAAGTCCCGACAGTCTACTTACATAAATATTCAAAACACTGAGAGGTAGCCATGGACTATGAGGTTTTCAGCAAGCATATGTAGCTGAAAGAGCACAACAAGCAGGTTAAATTAATATTTGCTTGTCTTGAAACCAGCTATAAACACATAAAAATCGCACGAAGAGTGACAGCGTATGTATTTTGTTACCTTGTAACTGCTAGTTGAATATCCATTTACATGCATTTTGTAACAGAGATAAGCATAAACATAGAAAGAACATACAATCTCTAAGGGGCAAGCAGGCTAATGTTATAGTCACCCAAACGATGTATGAAAAAAAACATGTGCAAGTGATAAAATCTGCAAGAACATGGGATGGCACCCAAGCACCAAGATATCTAATGGAACCAGAAAAGATGCTGCAGAATAAGCAAGAAAGATGCCTAGCAAAACCAGAAGAAACTTCTGATCCTCAGAATAAGAGGAGTGATCTTGGGTCCAGATGAGATCACCTCTCTTGTTTTTAGAAGGTGGTTAAGCACCATAAAATATCAGTGATGAGAAGGAAAGATGGGGAAGAAAGAAAATGTTTGCATGGATTCCACCTCCTCTTGGCCAAGAGCCTAATCACTTTGACCTTGGTGGTTAAGACCATCAAGAACCATAGCAGTAAGTGTTAACAGCATCAGCTCCCTGGTATTGTATACTCACAGGTAATTTTGGAAAAGCTTGATAATTGTTTGATATGCTGATAGTGATTAATGACAGGTAAGAGCTATAGTTTATGATGGATATTCTTGATTAATACAGATTAAGTAAAATGTTGTTTTGAAGTTTCAAACTGGCCTGGGTTGTCAGTCCTCTAAACACTCCATCACTGTAATCTCTAACTCTCTGATACAAAAAAAACCCCAAATCCAAACTCAAAAGAAAACCAAAACCACCCCCCACACATATTATACATGTATTTATGTATGTATATTCAATTGGAACATAATATTGTGCCGAATAATTTCCTGAAAATTAATAACATTCAGATGGAACTGTATTTCCTCATTCCCATTTTCATTACAACAGAAGAATAAGAGGAGCAAATGGAAAACACATTAAAGGTAACTGTGAGGTCTTTTAAATATAACATCATCATAAAATAATTTGACATCAGGGATTTTCAACACTCTGTTAATGACACAGAAGGGGAAATCACCAAAATTAACATTGCTATACCATTCTATACCTGTAGCAAGTAAGTGTATTCTTCTCTCTTATCATTAAGAAATTCACCATATATTACACCAAAGTTCACAGAGCTTAGTAAGGGTTCCTTGACCTATTGCTAGCACAATTTTGGTAACTACATCAACAAAAGACATTGAGAATACGTCCATAATTAAGTGTTACTCAACATACAAGTTGTGAAATTGCTCTGGCAGTTTCCCATTTTTCACCTTATGACTTAAGTACTCTTTGTAATACTAGTTTGTGTCATTAATCGTATTTTGATACGCACTTAAACTGTACTTCTAGTCTCAAGTGTTACAAGCAGAACGATTGAGTTGAAGAGTATGCATCACCATATGCCATCATCACAGTACGGTAAATGCTTAGTACAAATTCTCTAATAAAGCCCGATAAGGGACTCCTAAGTAATTTTTTAAATAATAGTGGTTGAAAATGCTTTGTTTAATTATAACAGTTTCTCATTTGTTTTGTAGAACAAACTCTAATTTAATATGGTTAAACCTTTGTTAATATTACAGAACAATCTTCTGAATTGTGAAAATAGAGACATCGTGGTTGAAATACCTCTATAAATTAGAAAGGAGAACAGATTTACTTCCATATAATAATATAGTGTATTTTGTTTTGTTTTTTTAAAACAATATAAATCTAGAACACCCATCAAAGAGCAAAATTGTTCAGATTCCTAACTTATTCAGATATATATCTAGTGGAATTTTCAAAGTTACCTCTGCATTTTGGGTACTTATATGTGACAGTTTTAATGGGGATTTCATAGATGCTTTTTAAAGTCACGTGGTATAAAACTTTTTTTTCTTTATGACATGTAAAGGTTTTTGAAAACCTTATCTATAAATACCATAGCTTTCATAATTTTAAAGAGAAAATTATCTGTCATCATTTTAAATTAAGCAGATGATTACTAGATAATTATATGTAGCTACAACAAGATTCCAGAGTAGCTGTTCTGAGATGTTTTGTAGGCAGACATCAATGTTCTTTTCTTCTTGCAACAGCCCCTGGGTGCTGCTTTTTTTTCTTTGCCGATGATGAACTGTCTCACAAGGTTAAGATTTAGCAAAAAGTTAAGATTTATTAATGGTGTGAGGCAAACCAAAGGTGAAATTTTAACAGCACTCAATCATTAACCAATTTAAAGGTTAATAAGGTGATTCAGTAGAATATGTTATGATTAAAATAGAGACTTAATTACAGATTCCAGAATCACAATATTCACACTTACTACAAGGTATCCTCTCTCTATGTGTATACAAAACACAGACAAACAAACACACAAATGCTTCTTTCTCTACAGAGATAGAGAGGTGGACAGAGGACACTAGCCTATAGTTTAAAATTCCCTCTTCCTTCTTCAGTTTTGAGTAAATATCCACAATACCTCAGCATTCTTCAACAGGCGATAACTGAGCCTCAAGAAGAGAAACTTTGCCTTGGCCTTTCTTTCCCTGAGCTACATCCTAACTTGGGGGAGATGCTGGACACAGCTCACTGCAACCCAGGAGAGCTCAAATGTCTCGTTTAGAGTTGTTGTTTGTAGGGTCTGAGATAACTGACTTTGTCAGGTGCTTTTCCATTTCAGCCCACCACAGACACTGTAGTGTTCTGGTGCATTACACTAGTTATCCGAGTGCATCATCCCCCTTTGGGCTCTGATCCAGGTACAGATGTACGAGGCTGTCAGGAGGTGATGGACTGTCGCTATTGTTTGAAGTGAGAGCCAGGCACATTGAGGGGGTGCCTCAATGCTTGGGTTCACCTTAATAAGGGAAAGCAGGAGCCAGGTAAGTCAAGGAGGCACCTTGACCCTTGAGTTCACCACAATCCATTCCTGACTCACCCTGGGTTGGTGTATGACCCAGGAGGGGAAGAATCGCACCAACCACCGAGTGACTCAGGATGGGGCGGGGTTGCACCACCACACTCTTTCACATCTATCTCCTGCCTCTCCCCCAGACATGATTTCTGTTTTATGCATGGCCACAATTTTCACAACTATAATGAAGATTGAAAAGATACATATTTTAGAATTTCTATCTGAGTTTTAATGTTTAACTTTATCATTGTTTAATTTCTAAGGAACAAATTGTTCCCGGACAACAGGTAGGGATCCTCACCTTTAACCATGTGCTGGTAGTGAATCAACACAAAGTTTTTTAACACAATCAGCTTTCTTATTGTTTACCTGTGATATAGGCCATGCAGTGAAGCAAGCATCTTCTCCTGGTTTCTAAACACACAGTTGCTTCTCAGTGTCTTTTTCATTTTAACACATAGATTTTGTTGCAACTCTTTCCCCATGCCACTCATCATAAACCAGCAGCTAAATCACAGTCAGTCTACTAACACATTTTCACTGGAACCCATTTCTTTCCAACTAAAGCTTCATACCGAAGTTTCATAATGTTAGAACTCTGGTCTTTTCCCTTCTCATATCTGAGCACAAGTTTTTTTTAATTTTTCCTTACTGCTGCAGAAGCTCCCAACATGATCAAGTATCCAGTAACCTTTTCTTGTGTCACAGTGATGAGATCATTTCAGTACAGCAACAGTTATAAATCATACAGTCAGTATCATCCCAGAGACAGCTCAAGGAATTATACAATTTCACAATTTCAAAATCTTTTAGGACAGAAAAATTATTTTTTACAGTACGAGCACAGAAGGTTTCAGGAGAGAAGAGAGGAGAAAAGAAAAGCTAAGGAAAGTCAATAGTGAGTCTGTTGCACAAAGATAACATAAGGAGTGGCTTGAGGATGAAGCAGAAGTGGTCTTCAACCCACCCTTTCCTGCCTTCTCCTCTGGAGCCTTGTTACTCTAGTTAGGTTCTAGTGTGTAAGACATCCTACCTCTCCTCTTCCACTGCCACAAGCTGGATATGATCTTAGAGGCACCACAGTAACTTTTACCACAAGTCCACATTGCTAAGAGGAAAAAGAATCAGATGCAGCTGGAGAGGGCAGGACCATATTATCCAAAGCTGCTGCTTAAAGGGCTAACTTCTGAAACAAGAGCTGTCTCCTGTAGGTATCTCAACAGCAAACGCACCAGCAGCGGGATTAACCATTTCAGGCTGGAACTTCTCAACCACCTGGTTCCATGTCATTCCTCAGATAGCTATGTTGAGAAATGTCTATTGATAGGACTTATATGAAGTCTCCACCCAGTGGAATATTTCTAAATGTTACACAAGCAAATGTACAGCAAAATCTAGTTGGTTTTTTTTTTTTTTTTGATGATGGAGCAATGCTCTCTGTGTATGGTTGTACCACAGGGCAAAAAACCCTGCAATGGTTTGAGGAAAATAACAGCTCATGCACCTACTGCACACTGTCAGCAGATTTGGCTGGTTTTGCTTTGGGGACTGAAGGAGACATTGAGGCAAATCCTGAAAACTCAAATTGTGCTCTGAGCTTCTGCCAACTACTAAAAAAAGTGAAGGCAAAAATGGCAAGAATGCAACTAAAAGAATGTTACTGTATTTTTACTCCCCCTTTACACACTGAGAAGAAAAAAGGACTCTATAAATCTACCAGTTACTGGAAATCAGGATGAAAATTCCCCACAATTGTGACTTTTTAAAAAATCAATATAATTTCTCTTCAAGCTTTGAAGACTTTTAAAATAATATCAGTGTATTTCTTTTCAGTTAGGGGAGTGAGAAGTGTACTTTTTAAAGGAAAAGCTGAGATTCTTAATTGTCATGGATTCTGGAATTCACGGGTTTAGAATATCAGCTAACCTGCCACATTCAAGAGTTCGTAGTGGTTTCTGTAGATCTACCATTAGCTGTGATACTCTCAGTAGTTCAGAGAATCATAGAGTTCAGTCATATTTATTTTAGAGTCCTACACCAACAACATATTGCAGCAAAAAATATCTTTTCATTCTCTTTCAGAGCCTGTGGCCTTTCAGATGCTTGCAACATCCCCAAGATGGCACTATGCCACAGAAATATTAAGAGAGAGGACACTGAAGTAAAAACTAAATCATGGAAAATAAAAACAACTACATTTTGTAGTGTTGATAAAAATAGTATGGAATGTACATATTTAAATCAGGGCATACAAAACTAGGGCATTGTTGATATGATATAATTTAATTAACGTAAATATTCAAAAGGTATTTTTACTTAGATTTTTTTTCTGAATATACTGTAGGAAAACTATTTCATTATCATGAATATTGAAACTATAGATCACTTTAATGAAGGCCATGTCAGTGTCACGCACATATCTCTGGATCATCATTGCAATAGACTAATCAATGTTAACTATTAATTTGATCAAAAACACATCTTTCTGTACAATTTTCTCCATGTCACACTGTATATATGCCTAGCTGAACAATGCATTCAAAGTGGATAAATTATCTGCTGAAGTTAGTTATGAATCATTTAAAATCTGATTGTGGTGTGTATGAAGGCATACATTCTGTTAAAGTTGTTGTTACATGAACTAGGTAACAAAAAATGTGTTAATAGGTTACTGTGATCTGTTTATAGTTTTTGATTGGTCACAAATTGACATGCGCATGGATTAAAATGTGTGTTTCAAAATTGAAAAGTGATATATATACTTTTACAAGTGTAACAAAATGATTAATTTCTGCCCAGAATTGTTTATTTCAAGAATTACTGATGAAGCTTTAAGAATAGATGCATTTGCAAATGCAGACTATGAAAATAGGTATTAAACTGCAGATGAGCAGAGTAATGAGAGCCACCTTCTTCATGAAACAAAAGCAGAAAAATGTCACTACTTATTTGTTACAATCTGGTTCAAGGAGCTACTTAAGCAAGTGTGCAATTTCATTGCTTTCATTCACAGAAATATCTACCTGTTTGAAGTAATATACTTTCTAAGAAAAAATTATGTTGTGGCTTTAACCCAGACCGGAACCACAGAGCCACTTGCTCACCCTCCCTGCCCAGAGGGAATAAGGGAGAGAATTGAAAGGGTAAAGGGAAAAGAGATTTGTGGGTTGAGATAAGAACAATTTGATAACTAAACTACAATAAGATTTAAAACAATCATGATGATGATGATGATGATAGTAATAATATAGAAATGAGTGACACACAACACAACTGCTCACCACCTGCTGACACACTCCCAGCAGGATATCAGCCATGTTAGCTTTTCCCCTCATTTTTACCCATAAGTACTCAATCACAATCCTCGACTTCTATACAATGAAAACACTACCTAACATATAGAGCACCCCACCTCCTCTCCTTCCTTGCCTGTCCCTTCTGAAGAGCTTACAGCCACCCATTGCAGCACTCCAGCTATGAGACTCGTCCCACCGTGTTTCTATGATGGCCACTAGGTCACAGCTGTTCTGCCACACAATGGCCTCCAGCTCCTCTTGCCTGTTGCTCACACTGTGGGCATTAGTGCAGATGCACTTGAGCTGAACTGTCGGATCCACTCCTGCCCTCAGCCCTGGGCTTGTCTGTAATGGGCTTGGGAATTCCCCCTTCCCCATTCAAACCTAGTTTAAAGCCCTCTCGATGAGCCCTGCCAGCTTACGAGTGAGAATCCTTACCCCTTTTGAGACAAGTGAACTCCACCTGTTGTTAGCAGGCCTTGTGCCACATAAGCCTTCCCATGATCAAAAAAACCAAAATTGCACCTCTGGCACCAGCCTCTGAGCCAGGTGTTGATCAGGTGTGTTCTCCGGATCCTCTCAGTATTCATCCCTGCCACTGTGGGGATTGAGGAGAACACTGCCTGTGCTCCTGAAGCTCTAATCAATTGCCCCAGTGCCCTGAAGTCCCTTTTAATTGCTTTTGGACTTCTCTCCCCAACCTCACGGCTTCCAACATGCATGACCAGCAGTGGGTAGTGATCAGAGGCCGTACCAGACCAGGGAGCTTCTTGGTGACATATACCTGTGAGTGAGTTATGGCACTGAAGCAACTGATGGATGTGAAATAGATTTGTATCTCTTCAACATCTTTGTTTTTAAAGAGAAAAACACAAATTCATAAATAAAAACAATATAAAAAATCCCTGAAAGCACTGGCAGACACATAACCATTTAGACCCACCCTACTGATTGATATATAAATTATAGCGGGTTGAAACTCACTTTCTGTTTTGTTGGAAATCAATATTTTTACATTTGTTTTGCTTCTGAACCAGATTTTTTAATTTATGAAGATGACAGTTAAAAGGATGTCATTTGAGAATGCAGAACTTCATTCAAAATATTATTTGTCATTTTAGTATTTTTCTATTATGGCATGTCAAGTCAGCAGAGCAAGCACATGAACCGTTTGACACATTTTACCCATCAGTGTCAAAATTTCAAACTTATTCATTACAACCCACAATCTGCAAAGACAGTTTGAAAAGAAAACAAATAAGACTTTAAAATTAGATAGGAGACTGTTGACTCTACTGATATTGTGGAAGATCTTTACAAATGAATTTAAAAGGAAATATTTCAACTCCCGTATGAGGACCTATCAGGAGTTACTCCACAGAATGATGTCTCTAACATCATAGAAAGTTGTTAAAACATAATAGCCTATAATGATTCTATAGAATGTTTTAAACTGGAAAAAAAAAAGCCTTTCAACTATTTTCCCTTTTAGAGACCTATGAAAATAAGCCAATTTCCATAAAGCCAGGAACAAATAGTTCAAGTTAAACTATTTTTTTCCCAGTCATAAAAAAAATCTGTTTTTATCAAGACTTTTCCGAGTACTTATACCTATTTGTAGCTGAATGCTTTTCATTTTGTGAAAAATATGTTAAAAAAATTTTTTTGAAAAAATTAAATGCTAAGGAGAGATATGCCAACTCTGAATGGTTAGTCAGCTGGAAAACCTACAAAGACATTTTCATTGGGGATAGTATATTCTTGTTCCACACATCCATGAGCAGCTAAATCAATCTAAAATACTCTCCAGGAAACTTGGGATCAATTAGATAGTTTTAGCAGCACTATTTTTAAAGCATTAAAGCTACTCAATGCTTCAATGTTTTAGACAACATTGGCTAGTATTAGTGCTTGGAGGAATTATTTTTTTGAGAATCAGACTACTGGAGTATCCTTCTGGAATAAAGATGTCTTCAAGGAGAACAGAGGTTTGTTTGTACTTCCAGATAACCCGGCTGCTTAGGAGGAATGGGGAAAAAAGAAATGTCTAAGACTCCTTTTATGCTTATGACTTCTGATGGATAAAATTTCAGGGATAAAACTTTCGAGTGGAAGCTTCTTACATTGGAGAACAGATCAATTTTTGCAATTTTCCTGAATCTAAAGAAATATAGAAGTCTGTCTTCAGAACCTCACTTTATACAAAAGAACTATGAAGTCATCCTTATGACTATATCATTAGCTAATAAAAGACTAAATCATATATTTTTTCTTCTATAAACTCCTAATGGAAATAAAGACTGTAAACAAAATATTTGAAATTAGTCTATGATGTACCATGGTTGTCAAGATTTGGGGAAAACTAATCAATAAACACAAGAAAGAAATGTTTCTATATGAGAGCACTATTTATACTTAAAATCAAAACTCTTCATGGAAAAGCTATGGTTTACGAAGAGACCTGTAGGGTAAAGACTAGTATGCTACCAATGATTGTCTTTGGACCAAGAGAAATCATAGTAGAGGTCACAAATATTAGAAACAATACTTAAAAAAATAATGAATAATAATGCTCAGACAAAAGGAGGTGCACATAGAGGAAGATGCACATTTTAAGTTGCAAATATTTATAGGAAAATATGATGTAAGTGAATGGTTTGAGGCAGGCAAATGGCATGGCCCACAGCTCGTATTGAGAGATTACACTGAGTATTTCGTTTTAGAGAGTATAATTATTCCTCCTAGAAGTACTTAAGATGTGTTCCTAGCTTCCCCTGTGACATATTGCTGTGTCATCTGGTTACATATAAATTCAGACACATAAACACCTTTCATATCCCATGCA
Source organism: Pterocles orientalis (assembly GCA_011057875.1). NCBI lineage: Eukaryota > Metazoa > Chordata > Aves > Pterocliformes > Pteroclidae > Pterocles > Pterocles orientalis. The sequence continues at coordinate 88,992 of WKFP01015128.1, forward strand.
TGATCCAGCCCCACACTGGGCTAAGATCTGAGCCCATTCAAGTTTGGCATTTGATTAAAGATACCTGCACGCATGAACCAGTGGGAAGCTGTGACCAATATGGACACTCTGTGATGTGAACCATTATGGAAATATATCTGGATGATGGTGAATAGCAGACCACAGAGTCAACTTTGCCTGTGGTCCAGTTCTAACGGTTAGAAAAACTGAATAATATCTGCTCCTTCTTCACCGCTGATACAGCATCAATTAAAGGAAAAGACAAATCTTCTAGGGCCTCAAATGAAGTCAAGTTTGATCTTGAAAAAAGACAGAAAAAAATCCATGCAATTTGAATGCAAAAGTTGTCCATTAGTAGGCAAATTTTATTGTTGATTCTTGGAAATTAGTTGCCCTTCTTTAGTGCCCAAAAGATGGCTAAAGGGCTGGAGCATCTCTTACACAAGGAGAAACTAAAAATCTGATGGCACTGAAACCCATGAAATTCTTTCCAAAAACACATTTTTACTGTAAAAGCAATCAAACACTGGAACAACTTGACCAGTGAGGTTGTAGAGTCTCCATTCTTGGAGAAATTAAAAACCTAACTGGATGAAGTACTGGACAGACAGCCCTAGCTGACCATGCTTGAGCAGGGGGATTGGACTAGACAATCTCCAGAGGTGCCTTCCAATGTCAGCGATTTTGTCACATTCTCTTTCTGAACTACCATATTGATGGATAATAATGGCTTCACTTTATAACCTTGAGTGAATGAATGCAAATATTACTTCATCAATTTGCCTTAACCCTCAATAAGAATCAATTAAAAGTACATTTAAAAATACTGTTTTTCTTTTTCTTAGGATAAAGTGAATTTTAAGTCCTGAGTAGTCTCTTTCTTTGTATCAGAAGTGACAAAAAACATCCACAAGTATTCCAAGAAGATATCTCACGCTTTGAAAAACATCTCAGCTTTGAGCTGTACAGACAATACTGACCAAATCTTCAGCACAACGTGCTGCTAATCTTGAAACACTTTGAACTTTTCACAGCAACAGGAGCTTTATTTTTATATTAGAGATGTGTCCAATAGCCTAACAGGTTGAGTGCATGAGTCTAGTACTAATTATATATCAATAGAATTTGTCTTTAATGCTCAATGCTGCACTGAACTGCTTCTGCTGATCTGTCAATATGTTTGCAAGAACACTATATTTCCCCAGAGCTCTGTGTGAAAAGTCAGCAACTTAGAGATTTCTACTGTCTCTTTTTCTTCCTTTCAATCTTCTGTCCCTCACATCTTCTGTGTGGTCGCCAGAGAAGTCTATATAATAATAAATAATAAAAAGGTTTGGGTTTTTTTTAAGGTATCACATTAAAGACCATCACCATAACTGCAGTGATGCTGTTGCTCTGAGAATTGTCTGGAAAAACTGACTAGAAATACAAAAAAAAGACAGACTGACAGGAAAAAACAGAATTTGGAGAATAGCAACGAAAACCTGAAAAAGCTTACACGCTGTCATTAAAGGAAAAGATCTTGCAAAAAAAAATGTGATATGAAGAGGAGTTAACCCATTTCAGGAAGACGCAGTAATAAGCAGAAAGACCTGTGTCATGGTCAATCCCACAACCCACCCTTGGCAAAAGGGCTGGATAACAACCTGTGATATGAGTGTGAGTGTCAACAGTCCCAGGATTGAAAATACAGAGCTTTCTTGAGAGGGTCTTGCTCCAAAACTGGTCATATTGAAAAGGACATGGAATCTGTGTGATCATGGTGAGGAAAAGGTCTTTCAGGTATCAGGTATAGAAGGGTATAGGAAACTCTGTCGGTATTCATTAACATTTTGTAAGTGTCTAGAATTGTTGTTTATCCGTAGTATTGCTGATAGTGATCATGGCTACATAGTTCCTGGTTGCTGGTTAATGGTGTGTCATTACTAAATCAATAAACCACTTTAATCCTGATTTAGTGTAAATTACATGAATTGAGCAGTTTTTCTCTGCAAGAATATGAAAGTCTTAATACTGACTGAAATTTTGACATAGTTGGCACGAGAAATTATTTTTTGAGAACATTTACATGAAAAAGCATTTTTTGTTCAGGGGCAACTAACAGAAAACAAGGGATGAGGACAGTCCTGTGTCATTACTGTCAGAGGTCTTGTAGCTCTGGCTCCTTTTCTTACTCACAAAATACTACCCAGGGTAGTATTCCAGGTTGAGCAACCCCTGGAATTCTCCAGCTGCAATCACCCCCACGTGCATAGTCACATGGGAAAAAGGGGAAGCCACTTACGTAAGGCTTGCATACATGGGAAATATAATTTAGTTTAATTAAATATAGTCTAAGAAAAATAGAAAATTAGTATTCTTTAAAAAATCTTCTTCCTCAGCATATCAGCTTTGTGTGCATGTCCAGTGCCGTCTGCTCAGCACTTAGTCTATGGACATTTCAAAAATAATTATATGGTACCATCAAGTCTTCTACTGCTGATACTCTTGTGAGACAAGGAGTAGGCTGTTATTCCTCTGTTTCATGTGTCATAAACAGAATCACCCCCTCCCTTTGAACTGCAAAAGATTTTATGTGACATGAAGACATCAGGTCTTGTGAAAATGAGTACACTCTTAGAAAGAAAAGACTCATTTTCAGGTTGCTTTTAGCACATCGTGACATGGATCATCGTACTTGTAAACAAGGTGCACTTGATATACTGCCAACAGCTAGCAATAGTTATTACTTTTGGGAGTGATTAAGTAAACTTGTAAATCAAGAACTGAAAGGAAAACATGGTGGGTCCCTCCCCTTTACAACCTGGTGAATTTTCCATCCTGAAACCTGTACAAAAGTGGCACTCACAAAACCATTGTTGGTGTCAGAAGAAAGGCACAGGTATTCCTTTACACTGCCACTTGGCACAGATTATTGTTATACCAGGTCTACCAAAAATTACTAAAATGTTTTGGGGAGATCTCAAACCAAAGTTCTACAAGCTGGAGGGCAACTTTAATTTTATTATCTAAAATAATTGTGATTTCAGGATTTAAAATCTAGTGATAACATTGTGACAGGTCTCCAAGTCAACAGGAGCTTCATGACAGATTTTTCTAAACCTTGATCATAGACTCACTGAATTGGCTTCTAGATTGAACTGTAGTTGAGTTCTTCCTTCCAGATATAATTTCCATCCCTCAGCAACCTTCTGAATATTAATGAATGACACTCATTCCCTGCTGGGCCTTGGGCCTCCTTCTCGTTGTCCCTCAGGCTTGGGTGACACATGGTGGCAATTTTATACCCTCTCTACCACAACTTTTCATGCTCATTTGCTCTTCTACCTGATTGAGTCATCCTCCCTGACAGAACATAACATAAAAATAATAACAAAAAAACTAAATATCCAGTCCATCAAAATTATCATGTTTGTTAGAGTTAAGCAAACAAAATTACGTAAATAAACCAGATTTCTTTCATTCCTTTCCACCTGGCCTTAACAAATGCACAACTCTGGGGCCAAAGACTGGAGGGAAACATTCATGGGCCAGAGGACCCCAGACTAGAAAAAAACGTACTGGAGGTTCTTTCTTAAAGGAATTTACACCACAATGGAGGTGTAGTTCCCTAATGAAGAAGTTAATTTCCCAGGCAGTTGAAAATCTTAGTGTAAAGTAATCAGTTTGACCTGAGGGCAAACATGAACTGGAAGGTTGGAAGAGTTTTATTCTTTGGATTTTTCCTTTTTTAGGGATGGCCCATCAGGCCAAAACATGAATGCACAACCTTCAGCTTTTAGATTAAATTAATTTACCCATTCAGTGTTTCTTATAATACATATTTTTGTCCTTCAGTGAAAAAAAAAGTCAAACAGCAGAAACAGATTTCCAACATTCAGAAAAAAATTTTATATATTTAAAACATCTCCCTATGTGATGAAAGCATATTTTTCCCTGCATGACCTTAAGCAGGATAAAAATGTAAACACCTACAGACAGTCAGGAGAGCCATGACTGACAATGTTATTATCTGTATTTACCACATGCATAAGAGTTTAATTTCTGAATAAAAACTCCAACGTGTTTTATACACAACATCATCTGTCGCCTTATTTTTATGTATTTTTTTATCACAAAGGAAAAACTTTTGTCTTTTCAATTTTCTAGAAAGGCCTCGCCATCTTAAAAGTAACCATACGTAGAGGAGCAGCCTAACATACCATTCTGTGCAATCCCCATGCATGTCCTATGTTGGAAAACTCTGCCTCCTGGACTTGTAGAAGAAGATCATGGCTCTGCTGTGCTGACTGCGTGGGCAGATCTGCTGAGCTCCAGCTTCCTAAAAAATCTGGAACTGCTGTATTTACTTAGGGAGGATGTAGTCAACAAACGTGTCCCAGTAGGTGAGTGAGGAGAAATCCTGATTCTAATAATGATGAGATATATAACTGTTGAACTCTCAGAGCATCTTTAGGTAATTCATAACTCCATTTCCTAAAGCATTAACGTGCTCTACATTAGGATTGCAATTCTCTTGCACCTGATTTTTTTAAAATAGAATGTCTCTGCAACAACTACTTCTGTAATTCTACAAGTGGTAGAAGATGGAGAAAATTAGCACTCGTAAACTTTTGACACAGGTAGGAGGAATTTGGAACTGGAGGCATATTGGTCAGAAAAGGAGATACCTCATTCCTTGATTTTTGTGTTTTTACAAGAGCAATTGTGGCTACACTAGAATTTTGAGCCAATTTTGAGAAGAGAGACACTGCTACCATGACTGAACAAGAAACCTACTCTGTGAAGTTCAGACTACTTGGGATAAAACTACAGTATCAAATGATGTGTTACATAGAAATGCTGAGCTGGATTTATTAGAGCTATTTCAGGCAACAGAAGCAGCTTCTACATTGAGCACGGAGTTCAGAAGACTAATATACCTCTTCTTCTCCATGGGTCTGTTAAACTTCTGTGAGCACTGGTTATGTATTAAAACAGAAAAAATAGCAAATTAATTCACACTGAGATCCATGCTCTGAGATAATTCTTGCAAAACCCAGGGGGGAGGCTATAGTATGGATATGTCCTTATATGCATAAAGCATTTTCAAATCTTCTAGGGAAGGTAGTTCTAGGGAAGTAACCATCAGAATCCTGATGGTTAACTGTTAAAGCTTATTGCCTTCACCTCTGCATTTCATAAAGAATTCTCATAAGAACATAAAGCATTTGAGATTATAAGATATTAATTTCCCCATATCACAGTATTTTTATCTGTGACAGAACTAACCTGATTTATACTGGGCTATGAAAATGGTCTGTTGGGATAGTCATAAAAATCACAGGGTTAGGATGCTCATCTGTTGTCACACTGGAACTTATTGTAGTGCGGTGAAGAACACAATTAATTCAAAAGCCTTTGACTGCTTTCCATGCACTAGAGGCTTGAGTCTATTAAACCTACATAAGTATTGGTCATTTATTAGGAATGAATTTCATAGTTGTACAAAGCCATTTTTTATATAAATAGCAGAAAGCACCAGATCAGATTAACGACTAAGGAATTGCCTGCCAAATTTCTTATTTAATTAAAACTTCATCTTTTTCACTCTAAAAATTAGAAGAAAACTATGAGAAACTACTGAAAAGCTGTGTTCATGTTGTGGAAAAAGAGCTGAGCTTTACTAATTTGAAATAATAAAAGTTTTCTACCTTATGAGTGTGCTATTTTGAAAAGCAAATTATCTTGTGCAATAGAATTTAAGACTCAAATGTCATCACAGAAAATATATCAATTTACTGATAAATAGAAGGCTTACCAATTATTATTACTTTACACTAAAATAAGTAATTATTTTACACTTATTTGTTCAGGCCCCATCCAGGACAAAGTTTCAGTACTCCAGCAGCTGTGCATAGACATCTGAAAATGCAACACTTTCCTAACAATCTTAGGATCTAAATACATGCATCTAAATACATGCAAAATTGTAGATGTAGGATTATTCTCATTCTACAGACATCTATTGCACCTGCAGGGTCCCAAAGGAGATTTTTGACAATTTAAAAACTGTATCTGTCTCCCATTCCGACCCATTGTTCAGAAGATAATCTGGGTATTACAGCACACAGAGTGACAAACAACGAGTCCTGATTTTGGACAATATAGATTTCAGAGGATTCACCAAAGATTATGAAGGTCTTCTATTTTTTTAACATTTTTCCGAGGCCAACACAGTGGAAATAAGGAGCTTTGAATATGAAACAGAACCCCGAAAGTCAGCTTTAAAGATGGGTTCTTATTTATGGGAGGAAAAAATGATGTAGTTTCTTACCTCTAGTTAAGACTTACATTGTAAGAGCTGAGGGCTCAGTCTCCCTTCAGTATGAAAAGGTTTTTTTCAACAGGTCTGGAAAGGACTCCAGTATGTCGTGCAGTCTTGCTCCTTCTCAAAAGAGTTCCAGGCAGGGCCTGAACGATGTTCCATCTCCTGTACCAGGAGACATAAGGATGTACAAGAGAACAGCAAGAAGTGACATCTCCCTCAGCAATGGGAGAAGCAGAATCTTCTGATCGTTTCTTCAGTTTCTTTCCCACTGTACCATCAAAATCCACTATGCTAAAACTCAAAATTATTTTTCCAATTCTTCTCATTAACCCCTGACAAAGTAGTGGTGGTCCCAGGCAGGAGGAGGGCTTCGTTCTTTGAAGTGCAACACACGTTGACCAAATAAGTAAAGCATCAACAGGGTTTCCTAATGGCAGGAACTCCTCTTCAGGACAGCTATAAAACCACTCGAAATGTATATCAGTTTCACAAGCACAGAACAGAAAGAGCAGTTTTTCTTGCATTTGACCTCATTTCTTTTGAGTTTTTCCCTCCTTCCCCAGAAAAAAACATCCTGCAAGCGTTCATCTGGACTACCGAAGTGCTTCTGTAAACGATAGCTTGTTTTTCATCCTGGTGGATCAGTACAAGGATGTTTTTCAGTTCTAAGGGGGGCACCACTCAAGGGGAATCAACACGTTATAGTTTAGGCATTTGAAGACCATGTCAAACTCTTCATGTTAAATCTCTCTCCTCAGCCACCTATGAGGCTTCTCTCAATTTGCCTCAGGACCTGTGAATACACTTTGTTTCTCAGTAAGCCATGATGCTAGAAGAACTACAGTATTAAAACAGTGTTTCAGTAAAATTAATCCAGCTGGCATGCGTGACAACTCTTTCTATTACAGGATAAAATTCCCCTTTGTCTCAATGAGCTGTATAGGTGACAGGCGTCACCTTTCTCAAGAGCAGACCCAGACGTAAAACAACTCTGAGACTTTCCTGGGTACAAGCTACCTCTGTCACCAGTTAGGACAATGCAACAGGCTCAATGGAGCTTAACACCAAATTAATTATCTTTTCAGAGACCGTATACAGTGAGTTGTTTAAAGTGATTAACAGACATTTTCTATGAACTAGATTATTTTTTTTCTTTTCATCTAAAAAGGTACAAGACTAGTGGAGGAAATGTATCAGGGAAAGACAAAGTTTTCTGTATATTTCTCCTAAACCTTTGTCTTTCCTGATCGGGTTTATTAAGCTGGTGATCTCAGTCTCTGGGTTGGGAGGACAGCCTGCACTGTTGAAGCACGTTCCTTGTCTCAAAGTTGGTGGCACTCTTGACATTTTAATCAACTACTCAACTTCTACCTCTACTCCCTGACAAGCTTTGACTAGTATCTTTAAGACTCTCTTATGCCCTTTGATCCTCAAATCCCAGATCTTTAGTTTGATTCATTATAAATGTTTCCAACCTAAAAGGCCTCGAGCTCAGAGGCATTTCTAATGACCTTTTGGTATTAATTCCATCAGGGAATGTGTATCTGCCAACTGTATTTGCCTTCTTGCATCTCTTTTGATTTAACTCCGGGCATTTTGATATGTCAGGGAACACTATACAGGCAAACTGAGAGACATCGTTATGCAAAACACTCTGAACTGTTCCACAGCTGTATTTCACGTTGTGATTATACTGCTTCATCAAAGACATGCACCCTTCGCTCCTCCACCTCTCTCACTCATTTTCAGAAAAATATACAATCACTGAGGTTGGGAGGGATCTCAGAAGGTCTCTAGTGCAGTTTATACCAGGTTGCTCAGGGCTTTGTCCAGTCAGGGCTTGAAAACCTCCAAGGATGGAGACAGCACAGCCTCTCTGTGCAATCTGTTCCACTGTTCGCCTGTCCTATTTTCATAATTGTGCCTCTGAAAAAAAAAAAAAGAAAAGAAAAAAAAGAAAAGAAGCTGCTGCTTGCAGAACGTGAAATATGCTGCACATAACAACAGACACACCCTCTGATCTACGTACAGTCAAGGCAATTCTTTTCTGGAAACCACCCCAACTATTTCAAAATACCTTACCTGGCACTTAAAAAAAATTCTGTGACCAAGACAACCTCTAATTACTGCCTCCTGCCATCTTCACTGTTTGCATTTTGCCTGTCATTACTCCCCTGTGCCGTATACTTTAAGAACAAGCATTATTAATGGAGACTGGATAAATGGTTTTAAAAAATTGACAAAGACTGAGTAAGCTTCCTATGCCTGTTTGCTCATTCATGTGTTGGATAATGAATCAGCACCAATTCAGTGTGTTGCATGAATTTCACGCAAGATGCAACAAAACATGCGTGCTCTACTGGAGATATTTAACTATTTAACTAACAGCATCTCTGTGTTAATGAAGCCTTCTGTGACATGCTGCTGAAACTTAATTCAGTGGCGTTTCTATCCATGACAAGGTTCGTGTATTTCTAGCCTTTGACATAAACATTACTGTAGTTAGCATCACAGATACAAAAGCATTAATGCAATAACATTTTTTCTTATCACTGAAATGCTTTTAAATAAAGAAGTTCATAACTCAATAATGAGTTAACATAACTTGGTAATCAGTCCTAGAAGAATTTCAGTGTTAACAGTTGAAAATTTTAAATCTGTTTCCTTAGTGCTTTGAAAGCACACAATCTGTAGGTCGTGTACGTTTGCAGTGGGAAAAAATGAACTGGAGGGAACTTGAAATGGAAGCTCGAACTGTCTTTGTATATACACACATTTATGTTTTTCATATACACATATTAAATACAATAGTATAGTATAATATATATTTTTATCAATCAGGTTCCCTTCCAGTGACAGACACTGTGCTTTAAGATATTTTATATTTTTCAAGTTATTTTTATGAGTATGAGTGATAAAAGCTGTTCCTGACAAGAATGATTTAACATCCAGAGATGGGTTGAACTCCATTTGAAATACGGAAGTCACCCTCTTCTCTTTAGGTTTGTGGAAGAATTTTGGTAATACAGGCTCTCATCAGGAAAGTGGTACATGATTTATTGTACATGCAGTACAAGTAAGTACCACACAGTTTTCCAGGTTAGACTACACACTATATTAGCACTGTAAGATTGATAGAGACAGCTGGGTTTTTGAAAACAAGGTATAAAAGAAATAATTGCTTGCTGTATATTTCACATTAGCTATATATTTTCCTTTCTAATAGATATTTCTATAAACCATTGCAGGCAGAAAAGTGCAAAACTGAGCCTGGAATGTGATTGGAGAACTGCTAAGAATGCCAATACTTTTTTAAAAGCATCTCACACTTAGAAATGCTGAGAAATACAATAGAGTTTGGACTACATGATCTGAAACAACATAATTAACTGATACCAATTGACGTGTATCTTGTATAGGACAGCTCTAAGCAATCTTGTTCTCTTGCAACCCTAGTATTTTCAAAAGCAAAAAAGATGTTTAGACTCACACGGAAAACATAAGCAAAAACATGTGTCTGGGTATTTTTATATACCAGACCAAACAACTTTGTTCGTCACATGGAAGTTTATTTTCCAAAGAATATATATTTCCTTTCCCCATGCAACAACAAATCTTTGTTCAGCCTCACTGTTCAAAGGCCACCTACATTCAGAAGGGCACATAAGCTTGTGCCTAGGTTCATTCCCTTTAGGGAAACTTTAAAAAAAGGCTGGAAAGATCTCCTGAACTATAGCCTTCATGGTTTTGCACCTCTCTCTCCTTTCCTTTAGCAAATTCAGTCTTGTGTCACACTCTCCTGCTTTCTCATCTTCTCATAATTGTTAAGTGTTTTATGGAGTGAGGCATAATAGGACAAATGGGCTCGTGCTGAGAAGTTAAAAAAAAAGCCAGACTGAAGCTATCATAGAAAGTTTCCTAATAGAGAGGTTTTAACTGCCTAATCATTTCCCAAAGAAAGTAACAGAAGTCTGGTACTCAAGCTATTGGAAACCAGCCACGGCAAAGTCCTGGCACACATAATTTAAGGAAGACTCCTGCACTGGCTCCAGAGGGATCACTGGCTCTTATATTAAATAACTACACTCTGTGGATAGGTAGGACACAATTTACTAGCATCAACTGTCTTTTGGATAGTGATGAGAATTTAACACATGGCAAAAAGATGAAAAATTATATTAATAACCATAACAACGTCTCCCGACATTTTTGAGCTTCAAGGTTAACGTTGCATTACGGTAAGACACCTGACATGTATCTTTCTGCAAATTCTCAGCGTACACATTGCGTATATATATGTACTGCACACTGCACACAGACATACATCATGCATACAAATATACAATGTCAGTTCGTCATGCATCCAGAATCTACTGCAGCTGACAGGGACTTCCTGTTATGGAATTCTACATCTTGAAATATTCTTTTTAAACCTCTTTGTTAAGCCAAATAATTTGGAAAAATCTCTCAAGGTTGGTGCTTTTAACTATACAATCTAATAAATACATAACTTTGACGTTTTGGCTTGTGCCAGAAAAGAAAAAAGGACAAAACCCTTTTATTCCATCTGTTGAAAACCCAAAACCTCTGACTGGCAAGAGTTTACATTAAAGCTCGGAGGGCAAATTTGTTATATTATTTTGGTTTCTGCATTGTAAAGAAGTTATTAATCAGCTTTCTCTGAAAATGTCCAGTGGATTCATCTTGGTAGACCTTTTTTAAAATGTTAATTTAGAAGTATTTTTTTTTTTAAGACAGGAAAGAAAAGAGGTAGAGGTTTAATTAATCCAAGTGACACCCAGCTTGTACTTATGTTTTTACGAGTAAGTAACAGCTTTAATCAAAACAAGAAGAGAAAAGAAAGAATATTTAATCCCAATGACATCCAGGGAGCAGCAATATTTGCCTGGATTGTGGTACCAAACAGAGAGAGATAACGTTGTTTTACCTTCTAATAGAAAACTGCAGAAAGATAAAAGGCAATTGAAAAAAAAAATCTTTTCAGGAAGTGATGAATTTAACTTTCTTTAAAATATAGATAATTCTCTTAGTAATGCCTTAAGAGGAATGATCGTGTTTTCTGCTGCTCTGACAATGAAAGGTAATCCTAGGAGATTATATTTTAGCAATTCATTAATCACATAGTTCAATATCTTAAACTGTATGGTAAACACAGAAGATGAGACAAACAACCCAAATCTGTCACTGCTTAGTTGCCTTGGAAAGCCGATGTTTTTTTCCCCAGGAGAGATTAATGGATTCTTTTCAGATGTTTATTGTGAAGCCATGATATCTGAGATCAATAGCAAGCATACAAATTTAAGGGTATTTCAATAGATTTTCCTGCAATTCAAGTGTGATAAGCAGAATCCGCATCAAATATGCTATTATATGACAAGTGTAGCACATCATCAATGGATAAAAATGAATTTGTTGTAATTGAGGTCTACTTGGCCTGTCCCAGAGGTACATTTAAGTGTTGATAAGTGGACGAAGATCCATAAAATGTCACTGCTACAGGAATGTATCATAACAGAAAAAAATACAAAAAGGAGACAGACTGAGATGAAAACGTGTTACGTCTCAATGACTGTACTGAGATGTTTTGTGCTAAAATATAACAGAATGAAATAATAAATTAATGGTATTATTTAATATGACTGACTGGAGGCCCAACTGATGCATAGAAAAAAAATCCAGGTGCAGTTTTATATCTATTTTATCAACCTGTGCAATTGTGGGGCTACAATCTTGTTGGGGTCATGGAGATGTGGTGGGAGGGTTCCCATGACCGGAGTGTTGCAAAGGAGGGATACGGGCTCTTTAGGAAGGACAGAATGGGAAGAGAAGGAAGGGGAGATGCCCTCTATGTGAGAATGCAGCTGGAGCACATGGAGCTTCACTTGGGACATTATACTGAGTGTCTGCTACAGGTTGGCTGACCAGGAAGAAGAGAGGCCTGATACAGACAAATATGTGAAGCTTGATGTTTGCAGGCCCTGGTCCTCATGAGGGACTTCAACCACCCGATATCTACAGGAGGGACAACACAGTAAGGCATAAACAATCCAGAAGGTTCCTGGAGTGCATCGAAGAGAGATTCCTCATCCAAGTGATAGAGAAGACAACAAGGAGACATACTCTGTGGGACCTTACACTAAAAAAAAATGAGGGCCCTGTTGGGCATGTGAAGGTCAAAGGCAACTTTGGCTGCAGTGCCCAGGAGATGGTGGAGTTCAGAATCCTGAGGAAAGGGAGGAGGGTAAAAAGCAAGGTCACAACTCTGGGCTTCAGGAGGGAAGGCTTTAACATCTTGAAAGATCTGTTTAGAGGAGTCCTGTGGGATATGGTCCTGGAGGGAAGTGGAGTCCAAAAAGCTGATTGACATTCAAGATTCACCTAGCTCAAGTTCAGTCCCTCCCACCAAGTGGGAAATGAGAAAAAATGCCAGGAGGTCTGCATGGACGAGCAAGAAGTTCCTGGTCAAACTCGAACACGAAAATGAAACACACAGAGCATGGAAGCAAGAATGGGTAACCTGGGAGAAACACAGAGATATTGTCTGATTATCCAGGATCAAAGTTAGCAAAGCCAAAGCCCAAATGGAATTGAATTAGGCTATGGATGTCAAAGAAAACTAGAGGGGTTTCTGTAAGTATATAGGTGACAAAAGGCCAGCTAGGGTAAATGTGGGCCCATTACTCAACAAGACAGGGGACCTGGTTACACAGGACATGGAAAAGGCTGAGGTACTGAATGCCTTCTTTGCCTCAGTCTCTATTAGTGAGAATGGCCTTCAGGAATCCCAGGTCCTGGACTTGGGCGAAAAGTCTGGAGCAAGGAAGACGTACCCTTGATGGAAGAAGATCAAGTCAGGGAATACTTTAGCAAACTGGATGTGCATAGGTCCATAGACCCTGATGGATGCACCCATGGGTGATGGCTGAGCTGGCAGATGTCATTGCAAGGCCAGCCTCACCTCAAGCCCTGGGAAGACAAAGGATCTTGTTCTAAATCCTTCCAGAGTGACAGGCAAATATAAACTGAAGAATAATTAAGGTAAAAGGAGAAATAAACTACCCTACACGTTGCAGAGCTATTGTGTAAAATGTTAAGAATGCTTACAGATCAGAGAAGATGTTTCACTGCTTTCATTTCTTTGCTAATCCTGCTAATGGCAAGTGAATGACATGGTGTTGGCTAATGCTAGAACCTATCTTGCAAATTACTATGCAGTTCCAGCTCTGTTTGAAAGAGAAAAACTCTGCCTTCAGTCGATTGCCCATTTGTCCATTTTATATTTGACTAGTGGCTGTAACAGAAGCAGCAACATCTTCAGAAGTCCTAACCAAACCAGTTCTATCCACAGAAAAGAAGCAGCTCCTGCCTTGCACAACAACATGCGGATTTTGATCCACCTAGGCAAAGGTGTTGTCTTCTGTTTTCTGGCCATATCGAAGAGCAGAAAGAGATTGAGCCCATGATCTGGGTGCAAGAATGATAAGCATTTCACTACAGTCATACAACACAAGGAGTAGGGATAGTTAAAAGCAAGCAACCATAAGACTTCAAATACACTTTAAAAATCTCCTTATGTTTGGTGTCTAATAATTTTTCAATATTTTGGCTGGAAATCATGCTTTACCTAACCCCAACTTCTCTGTGGGTTGTCTGTACCTGTGTCTCTGAAATTCTGCTCTTCTGCAAATGAAATACAACAACCAGAATGTGTAACAGTTGTTATTATCTTTTTAAAGTGAAAAGTTGGTTTAAAGATGTAAAATTTTGAGCTGCAGAGACAATCTCTGCAGCATAAAATGGGTAGATAAAGGTGAAGTATCAGCAAAACACAGAAATGAAGGAATACATATTTGACATCTTTAATGCTGTCATCCTCAAGTTGTTAATAATAGTCCAGTACCAGAAACCAAACAAAGTACTAGAGAAACCTCAAGACATTAAGTATGCAATGCAAACAGACTAGTCTGACCTTTTTGTAAATCACAGGAAGTAAGACACTAGGTGCCTAAATTAGCTACAGTTACTCAGAGCATTGGCTGATTCCAGGCAGTCATGGGTGGACCTTAATTTACAACATAACTAAATACGACTGACAAATTATTGGAAAGCCCTGATGTTTCAATTATTCTTCCATTATTATTTTTTTTTGGAAAACCGAACTCTAAAGTTCATACAGAAGACAACAGCTTACAAAAACCTCAAGTTTAAAATAAGCAGTTTTAATTTCTATTTCTTCACAATTAATTAGAGTTTTCATGCTCTGTATAATTTATAACAACAGCAATCAGAAGTAGCTGAAATACTGTTTTGGGATTAGGAAAACAGTGATATACTGACGATTCTGCACATTCATTCATGGCTTTGTTTGTAACAGTCAGACCCATCCAAAAATATATATCAAAATAAAATACTGTTTTTTTCCAAGAGAAAAAAAAGGGAATAAAGTGTCATACTGTAGGTAAATGTTCAAAATGGCAGCCTGTTTCCATTAAACTCTTAAGCTCAAGCTCACATTTCAAACCAAATATAGACATCATTTGAACTTTCTGGATGTAGAAAAAATGTACCTCCTTTCCATTTTAGTAAGGATATTGGTAAAACACAAGAGACAGTGAGAACTGGCTGCTTTCTTCAGACACTTTTAAAAATGCTGTTGTCCACTTCTTTCATGATCTGCACAATCTTCTCTGACTGAGTGCAGAACGAACAGAAAGAGTTCTGATTAAATCTTTTTATGTAAAGAAATCAAAATTCAAAATTAACAGATCTCTCTCAGAAACAGCAATGCTATCAAATTCTGCCAGAATTGGTTCAAAAACAGCTGAAATTCACAGCTAACTAGTGATCAGTAGTGTTTGATGCATACAGTTTATACAGGTTTTGATGCAGCAAAATGAGCCCAAGCACAATAATCTGTAAGTTCTAACCTCACCTAGAGCAAATAGTCCACTAGGTGTGACATCTGGCTCCACCTGAATTTCTTCTGGTTTGCTTTGGGAATAGAAACCCCAAATCTCCATACCTCACCGTGGCTGTGGGTATGGTTCAACTCCCGTCACTGAATCATCCTCAGAGTTGGTGTTCTCTTTCCTCTTCCTGTTGTTACTGTGTCAGGCTCTGGTCTAATTTTGGGTAGCAAGAAGAAGAAATCTGAGGTTAACAGCAGACCCTAGATATAGATGAGCAAGGAGATCACTGAAAAATATGTGGGTATGACTATTACACAGAAACTCTTCATGTTCTAGCACTTGGGTGCTTTTCTAAAGGATTTCAGAGAGGATAATGAAAGGCTGAACAGGCCTAGAAATCCCACAGACCCATTATCCACCAAAAGTAGACTCTCTAGCTTAAATTTGAGGCACGGTGTCATGTGTTGCCAAGCTTACTTTGAGGATTCACTGAATTGCCTCAGGGTCTTTTCTCCTTTTAAGAATATATATAGAGAAGTTCTATAATCAGTTTCTGCTGCATTTGAACCACTTAACAGATGCACAGACTGTGCTGGCTCCAGATCTTATCATCAATTCCTCCTCTCCCTTAAAGAGACGACAAGCACCTCATTTCAACCTGCATTAGCGACCATGCCACAGTCATTACTTGCCCCGGTTTGTCAGAAATCCAGATTCCCTTTCTGACTTGCTACTCTTCCCATTTAGTTTTGGATGAGTTTCCTTCACTTTTCTAGTTCATAATGAATTATGCTGACAGTAGTATATATATGTTAACAAAATAATGCATACGGGAATTAGAGGTAAGCCGTATGCCAAATTCTGGCTATAATTCTTCAGTACTGCATACTAGATGATATTCAGTCTCTTCTCAAGCCATTTAGTATTCTGTTTGCTTTACTTTTGTTCACTGTTTTGGATGCAGAAAAAAGCATCTTAAATGGAGGATGGAGAGATAAAGCAATTCCAAATGTTTCATAACTTTAAAAATGTACTGTTCAGCCTCTAACAGTTACGTCAATTGCAACAGAAAAGAATTAATTTCTATTTTTTATAAAGGTAATTTTAGCTTTTGCAGGTATATTTTCGTGTAGTTATATACTGTGTTTTATAAGATGGCATTCATTTCGGGAACATGGGAGATGAAAGCTGGAGATGACTGTACAATAAGGATTCTACAAGTCATAAAAATACAAGATTCACTAAAATCCCAAATATGTGCTCTCTAGCAACAATAGACAGATGCCAATGATGAGCAGCACCACCATATATTGATCTACAAGAAAAATATTTGGACCTCAGTGCTCTGTGGGAGCTAACTGATAAATTCACCCCATGACAAAATGAATATAAGCCATCTACTCAACACACACCACTCATATCCCTTTAAGTTGGCCCAATTTTTTCTTTAAATTTTTTAAAGAAAAATCAGTTTTCTGCACAATATTTTAAAAAATCACTGGAGTGGTAGTGCTCTGAGTCTTTTTGTGATTACACTCAAAAAAAAAAACCAACCTCAGTAAGAAGAGGCGAGTGACACCCTAAAGGGCTGTGGTTCAATTTTAGTTGTTTCCAGCCACAAATACTTAAACTTCATACCTGATGGGTGAGTAAAGGATTGATTCAGCTCTTGCACTGGGAGGGAGAGGAAAGAATTAGCAATAAGGGGTAAGAAGTCATCTGACCATTTATTCCGTCTTGCACGGCCACGCACATCCAGCTAGAGATTTTCTTCATTCACTATGAGGCAGCAACTCCTTGAATACTTCTAACATGAATATTTCTGTCTATAATCCTGAGACAGAACACCAGAACGATTAAAAAAAAGTCAAATCTGGGTCTAAATTTTCTATCTCATGTTATTAGATTAACATACTCATATTTTAAAATTTCCTTTAAAAAAACCTCAGGCTGATCTATCTAAAGTAAAGTAATCCAAACAGGTCTAAAAGAAGTGACATATTGCACCACAGGTTGACATGTTCTTATTAAAAAGCAGCTACAGTTTTCTCAAAGGAAAATTTATATTTGAAGCAATCGAATAGGGAGACATCATAAAGTTTTTAATAGAATTAATGGATGCTTTGTGATTTGGAGTTCTTTAAAGCTACAATGACGTCTAAAAATAAGTCAACATTCCAATCTCTCTGTCATCTTCCATGATCTTTAATATAGCCAACAGAAATTTTAATTTATCTAAAAATTTAGAAATAGAATACACAATAAAATGTATCCTCCAAGTGGATAAGGGCCTAAGCTATAAACTCAACATCTGCATTCGGATCTTCATGCATCTGTTGAAACCTATGTTATTTTTTGTTTTATTTCTGAAGTCAATGTCAGCTACATAGTCCCCAACTATACAAACCATATAGACACATCTGAGCTGACAAATATGAACGATCTTGTAACTTTAATTTGGCCACTGATAAGTAAGCTGTTAAGCAACCATTAACTGTTTACTAGATCAAAGTTCAACTTCAGAGTAAAAGTGTCATCTCAAGTTTGGAAAATATTAGAATCCATACTTTTGGTCTTGAGTAATTCCTTTTTTAACAGAGTTCAAAACTTGTTCTAACAGCGTCTGGTTCTCATTTTTAGTGGCTTCCACCCAACATACAACAATAACAAAGTTTACAAATAAGTTCAAAAGTACATGTCCATAGTACAAATGATCACAAAATTGCCTGTGACGTTAATCTCATAATTAGCAGACACAGTGATCATCCCGAGTAAATTAATCTGATTTGCCTTACAATCTCACAGTCCTAGTTTAACCTTATTACATGTTTTGGTCTTTTTCAAAATTCATATCTATTATTTTATGGTTATATGCTGCTAAACTACATTTGGGGATTCAGTAAACTATTTCTGTTTAGAAGAAGGTTAACATCTCTGCTGTAACTTATTTTATTAATGTATTTTTTGGTATTCCATGAGCCTCATGATCACTGCACGTTTTCATCTGAGGACTTTCTTCTCAAAGGAAATGATACCAAAGATATTGAACTGACTTAGTGACTATTCCTCTTCGTTATTGTGTTATGGAAATGACATCTAGTGAAAACTGCTTCTTAAATGCAACTTAGATAGAAAATGTAGACCTTTGTAGCACATCTGAGCATGAGGAAAAGGGGAAATAATTTAAAAAGCATAATTATAGTTAAATGCATCTCACACTGAGGAAGTTCTGGCCAATACATTTCAAGGAATTCTTCATGAGCTGATTAAGTTTTCCAAAGAGCCAGAATTATTTGGATGTCTCCTATAAAGGCTTTGGAAGCCACAATATCTTGTGTATACAGGCACTTAAATGAAGTAACAAGTACCTAAGTTAGATGCTTGTTTTATTCTCATTTTACTTGTACTTTCTTGAATTAATTCTACTGTTGAAGTTCATGCACTTCTATTCAGAGAGGGCTGTTTGTTGACTGATCATTTGAGTTGTTAATCTGCTTATCAATGCTTCCTGTACAACTGGCAAGTATTTTTTTTTATAGTCTCTTTTTTCTCTTTCACTCAGTCCCCTTTCTTGTCTACTTCAACAACCACCGTAGTCTGGAAGTAAAACAAAATTAAAGATACATTCTTGGCCAATACTAAGTATGAAAAAACAGAATGAAAACAAACTGTCATGGAAGTTATTTTTCCTTACTCTCTTAGCTCTCACTTGCAATCATAGAATCATGGAATCGTAGAAAGGCGTGTGTTGAAAAAGACCTTAAAGATCATCTAGTTTCAACCCCCTGCTGTGGGCAGGGTTGCCAACCAGTAGAGCCGCTGCCCAGAGCCCCGTCTAGCCTGGTCTTGAACCCCTCCAGGGATGGGGCATCCACAGCTTCTCTGGGCAACCTGTTCCACTGCCTCACCACCCTCTGCATGAAAAATTTCCCACTAATATCCAACCTAAATCTCCCCTCTCTTAGTTTAAAACCATTCCCCTTCATCCTGTCACTATCAACACCTATAACAGTCGCTCCCCCTCCTGTTTATAGGCTCCCTTCAAGCACTGGAAGGCAGCAATGAGTTCTCCCTGGAGCCTTCTCTTCTCCAAGGTAAACAAGCCCAACTTTCTCAGACTTTCTCCACAGGACAGGTGCTCCAGCCCTCTGATCAATTTCATGGTATCCTCTGGACCCACTCTAACAGGTCAATGTCCTTATGTTGGGGGCCCCAGAGCTGGATGAAGGACTGCAGGGGATCCACATCAACAGATTCTCAGAATCACCTCCCTTTAGTCATGCTTCTTTTGATGCAGCCCAGGACACAGCTGGCTTTCTGGGCTGCAAGTGCACATTGCGGGGTCATGTCAGGTTTTTCATCCGCCAGTATCCCCAAGTCCTTCTCTTTAAGGCAATGGCTTAATTAATTCATTAACTAAAGAACAAAATCATAGCAAATATTGGAGTCCTTCAGCAGCAGATGATGTAGTGTTGAAGATGCTGATAGAAGTTATTTCCTAGCACGTTTGTCAAGTTACTAAGTTGGTACAAAGCAACTGCTGTTACCTTTTCTTAGGCTTTTGGTATATCACTGACATAGCCATTCATATTATGATAATATCAAACTAACCTTCCTCAGCACATTACTTGGACAAATCTACAGTCAGTCTGTACTTTAAGAATTAATGTTAGCTCTAACAAGAGACTAAATCAAACATGGACAACTTCCAGGAAAGCTATTTCCTGTTTCCATATAGTGGACATTATTTACAGCTCCAACATGTTATATGTAGAGTAGTAAAGTACGTAAATCTATTTATCCAAAGAAAGAGTAATGAGTGGCAAGTAAATAGGAATACTTACGGGTAAGTATTATAACAGCATTACTTTGATTGGAACACTAAGGTCAGATATTAACAAACATGTTCTAACAAACTGAAAAATGTCCAGAGGATTAAACGCTAAATCTAGATAGAAAGTCTGATTTTCCGCCTGGCTGAGTTCCCTTGTGTTTTAATTGTACGATACTTTCAAAGAACAGAGCAGCAGTAATAGTGACATACTTTTACCTTTCATTAACATCACATTTCAGCTGTAAGTATAACTGTTTCCTTTCTTCCTCTAACCAGTTGGAAAATTTGTTCTTTCTTATCTTGAAACCCAAAATCACGGAATACTGAAGTTAGAAGGGACCTTGGGAGATCGTCCAGTTCAACCCCCTTGATTAAACAGGGTTACCCAGGGCCATAGCCAGCCAGGTTTTGAATATCTCCAAAAGGGAGACTCCACAGCCTTTCTGGGCAACCTGTTCCAGTGTCTCACCACCCTCATAGTGAAAAATTTCTTCCCTCAGCCTGGGAGGGAACACAAATAGATTTCTCTCTAGCAAGGACCAAGGTCTGCCGGTACTGCCCCACCATGCATGTGAGCCTGCCCGAGAGCCACTGCGGAGGAGTTCCCTTGGTTTGCAAGGTAACGCAAATAAATCTACTCTTTGCATTTTACCCGTGGTTCGTGGTTGTTCCCATGCCCTGCCTGTGTCAGCTCACACAGACTTGCATATAAAATACAGTTGACAAATATTTGTCCAATTTAATATTTAAAAAAAAAGGATTCTAAAATCAAAAATTGTTCAAATAGTAAAAAGACCTCATCAAGAAAGACTGTCAACCTACTGTAGAATGTAATTTTTCATCTACATAATAATGCTTTGCTATGATATACATAAAAAAGTCTTAAAACAGTGATCTTAATAACAAAAATGTTAAAACATTAACATTCCGCAGAGTTGTTGTTGTTGAGCCTTATGCAAGGGAGAATAGAAGACTACTTCCAAAAATCTTGCAGGACCATTGACATAATTTCCCTACCTCATTAGGACTATTTAATTTAATTTCATGGATCTAAAGCCACAGGCTTACCTAAAATTTAATAACGTCAGCTTCTGATATGTGTGAGTTACTAGGATGCAAAGTTAAAAACTGGAGAATTTTACAGGCACTAGTTGCTGTTTTCATTGTAGATCTGTAAGTACCTCTGCCTCCTAAACTGTGTCTTGTTTCATTCATCTAAAATGTGTAACTGTAGACATACCATGGAATTTTTTTTTATTTCAATTGTAATGAAACTGTCAATGCGCATTAAAATTGGTTGCTCTCCAAATCTGAAGCAGATATAAAGCTAAGGAAAAAACAGTACAAACAATCACTCTTGTGTGTTCCATCACCCATCCCTTAGCAGAGCACTGGGCTGACCCTTGTATCTCGATCCCACCCTATTGTTTTAGATGACTATTAGAGAAGGTGAATCACTCATTCTCATTCTGCCTGCTACCTCAGTGCTTCCTCAAATCTTATTTAAATAAAAGCACTGACCTGCAGATTCACATACAATCAGTAGTTTTTATGACTGTAGATGTTCAGTTATATATAACTGCCAAACTGTAAACTGCTGTGGATGTTCCTTTGTTCTTTCTTTTCTTCCTTCCTCCCTTTCTTCTTCTATGCCCCTACCCTCACTTGCTCCCAAGAGTCTCATTTCAATGAAATGAAAAAACAGGTAAAACAGTGATCTTAGCAGACTTTATCTTTTATCAGGTATCTGGATCAGAAAGTTCATACCAAGTGACTAACTTCTAGGGAAAAGGCAACTTTGCAAAGTAACATTACACGTGCAATATTTTTAATCTCTTTTGTTTGCCTGTCACAGAGCAAGCAGAAATATAAGGCTATGCTGTAGTAAATTTCCTTTCAATTAAGAGAAAGTGAAGCTCAAGTTTATCTATAGTGTTCAAAGCTATCACTTGGATCCTATACAAAGAGAATAATAGAACTTTTTTCAAGCTTATTATTCAACCAGTAGAAAGATATAGACTCATTGTATTTGGAACTCAATTCTCCACCCATTTGGAGTAACATGCTCCACTCATTCAGAGCAACAGTTTGTTACACATTCCAGTAAATTCCAGACGGGGTAAAGCAGCAAAGTATGCAAGAAAAAATAAAGATGTTCCAAGCAAACAAATTCTGAAAGATCTGTCTAGTTCCACACGTCTACAGCACAGGTTTGCTGCAACAGAATACAACTGCAACTGCAACCCGTCCCAGCCAAGCTGCTGTAGGTGTCTTGCTTAAGAGGAGGTGGACAACGTGATCTCAATAGGTCCTCTTTGAGCTCTTGCAGTCATGTATTGTTCATACATTCATGGTTCGCTGTGTTACAGAATGCTTGTTGATGATGGTGTAGTTAGTAAATTTACAATGCTACTTCTGGGGACAGAAGTCAGGTAAAAATATAATCCCTGATTTTTTTTTTCCCCTGTAGAAAAGTGGTTCCATTGTAGTCTAGAAGATTCAAATAAACACCCTGTAAGTTAAGTCTTCAAGGATACATATGCAAACACAGATGGCCCAGACGCTGCTTCTGTTAGTATTTCCAAAGGTGTTTCGTTAACTGGGTATAAAATGTGTTAAAATTTATAGCCTACAGTATTCAAGTACAAGTAGAAATCAATTATTGTTTCCTATTAAAGTAGGAGTTATGGACTATTAAGCAATGTCTCAAATGGACCAAGGTTACTACCGAAAAAAATTAATGGAAAACATTCTAACTCAATATGCTTATGAGCTCTCTTAGAAAAAGCCTTAATCGTCAATATTTCAAAATGATGTCGCATTATTAACCAATACAGAGGTAAGAATGACCATCAGATTATATCAGACCTCTGTGTAATGAAAACTAATGAAGTTTATGGGTAAGCAACACATGTTCACACACTTGGAGATAGGCTAAAATAAATGAATTTGCTTCACAATAATATGCAATTAACTGGAAAATCCCAGACTACGTAAGACTTTCATTGCACAGCTCGGCTGCTTCTGTACAATGGACTTCATATAGGAGTTTTATGCTCTCTAACAGAGCTTTCAGAAAAATAGCGGAATTTAGAAATGAACGTGGTCACTCGGCACATTTTCAAACCTCAAGACAGTTCATACGAAAGCTAATTTAAATTAACTTTTCAATTAAGTTTTTGAGACCTGGTAGTAAATGTATTGCTATTGTTCAAATATAATAAATATACTACACTTAGTCTATCTGCTAATTAGGATTTTTAAAAATAAAATTAGGTTTGTTCATATAAATCTACCAATGTTGTAATTATTCTTTCAGTTTTAACCCAAATCCCACTTGAGGCAGCTGAAAATCTCCCAATGCCTTTGATGGAATAGGATCAAGCTCTTGCTTGCTTTTAAATTTAGTTTTTCCTGGGAAAGACCACTGGTATCTACTAAGTGGTGACATGGTGACAAAATTAATAACTTCTGCTCAATTTCAATACATAAAGCTTATTATCCATATGAAATATTGCATAATACAGCTCCATGTACAGATAATTTCAGGGACATAAGGAAAAGCTAAAATTTTCTTGCAAAATGATGCGTTAAACTGTGTTTAAAGACCTGTTCGTATTAAATATATTAGCAAAAGAATTTACTATACTGACTAGTTAAACAGCCCTTCTACAGTTTTTCCACTGACCAATGGAAGATGGGATTCAGAAAAAACACTTCATCTTTGGTTTCAAAAGGTAACAAAAAGGTAATGTTATTTTAGTGACCAAATGAGAAAAATAAATTAGAAAAAAAAGAATGAAAGTTATTATAAAGATGGGGTAATCCTCTTTCAGCCTGCAATATTCTAAAGGTAGCCTTGGAAAGACGTGCCTTAAGTTATCTCAAAAATCTGGGAGTACTTTATTTTTATCCTAAAGTTCAAGCATTTAACGCTTATGCAGAAATCCTGTTCCTGACACCCTGTCAAAAATTACAGGGCGGCTATATGGAGTCTTGATACACTGACACTCATTCTTTC
Organism: Pterocles orientalis; assembly: GCA_011057875.1. NCBI lineage: Eukaryota > Metazoa > Chordata > Aves > Pterocliformes > Pteroclidae > Pterocles > Pterocles orientalis. The sequence continues at coordinate 113,087 of WKFP01015128.1, forward strand.
TGACTCCTTGAGTCTTCTCTTTCCAAGTTTCTCTATCCCAAGGCCCTCTAAAAGACTCCCAAATTGCAGAAGTGCACTGCAAAAGGCCTTGTGAATTGACTTCCTCAATTTTGCCGGGTCTGTAGTATAATAATATTAGACTCATATAATTACGTAGTATATACTTGTACACTAAGTACATAATTATAGAGTAATTGTCCACTGTTTTAAGAGTTCTCACTCAAGAGAAAAAGATGATAGGAAACTGATTGTCAACTAGTTTGAAGAAATTAGGTGTTAACCCTTCAAATCAAATAAATGGTGCCTCACAGGAGACAGACACACACTCCACATGCTTACTTATATGGAACCCCTTCAACAATACTAGTCAAGTGCTTAAAAATTATTTTTCCGTTTTAAATGCAAAGATTATGAGAGGAGAAGGAAACACATGCATAGTAATGTTCCATGGTGTGGAATAATTACAAGCACACTGGCTGCTTGTTCTACAGGGATGAAAAATGTTCTGTTTCATAGGTTCAGCAAAAAAAAAAAAAAAAGCAAGCTAAATCCACTTTGCAGTAAAATAATTTTGAACAAAATAATTTAGTCAATCCTATTAAATATTTCAAGCAGAACTAGTCTTTACCTTATTCTCCTGAGGTCTCCATAGGCTTAACAGTTGAATGGCAAACACACAGTGTAGCACAGCCTTCCCCCCTCACGGATTTCCACTTCTGAGAAAAGAAATGAGATCTCATGCAGGTCTCTTTCTACCTGCCTTTGCACATCTATGAAGTTTCATTCTGTTAACACTAATCACTCCTGTCACTGGATTGTGGAAGTCACTGATAGCTTTTATTACCAAGAACAAATAGCCGTGCTTATAACAGACTTGGAAAGAAACCTCCTTTCTTTAGAGAAAGGGAGCTGTCCCTTTCCAAAATGGTAAGGCTGATCAAATAAAACATTCAAGGAAAATGTGCATGAAAATCCCACCACCTTTACTCTTTATTTAGTTCTTAGTGTTGATAACAATCTTTATAATATACCATATCTACATCTAGATAACAAGTTAACCCCTCTGCAGAAACCTATGGAACTGAACTGCAAACATTTCTTCAAAAGCTTTTCATCTGGAAATACAAAATGTCCATAAATTCTAGAAATTGTTAGGAAATCTATGGGTTTTGAGATACTTATTATTCAACAGAAGAAGGCCTGGAGAAATCTCATCTAATGGCTCATCTCGGCCATCCAGTCAGTTTTTTATCCAGCAAAGATTGTTCCTGTCTAAGCCATGAGCCACTAGCTTTTCTAGGAGAATGCTGTGGGACACGGTGTCGAAGGCCTTGCTAACGTCCAAGCAGATGACATCCACAGCCTTTCCCTCATCCACTAGGAGGGTCACCTGGTCATAGAAGGAGACCAGGTTCGTCAAGCATGACCTTCTTTTCAAGAACTCATGCTGACTGGGCTTGATCCCCTGGTAGTCCTGTACATGCCGTGTGAGCACACTCAAGATGAGCCGTCAATGAATATCTTTGTTGGGGTCTTGTAACAATCAGTAGAAGTCATATATGGGAATGCAAAACACTGACTCCCTCTTATAAGAAAAAGGCAATGCTTCATTTTTGGTGAGAGATAAAGTTGAAAATGGTCTGATCTGAAATAATTTTGATTTGTGCCTGCTGAGGATCTTAATCGTGATTCATAGAATAATTCATTAGTTAAAAATGTGCAGATTTATCAATTTCTGCACCCTGACTTCCACTCCAATTGCAAAAATACAGTTTCAATTTTTAGAGACATCAGTCTCTAACCAATGCAGCAGTCTTACTGTTTCTTCAGTGTAACTGAAAGCTGAATATGCCCCATTAACTCTTTGGCACATGTTGCCTTGAAACTGCCTCTGCATCAGCAAAAGGTGATCTACTTTGTACGTTGTTTCTAGAAATTTCTAAAGCAGTTGCAAATACTTTGGGATTAAATTCATAATGCAGTTCCAGATTTATTACTCTTGGTCCCAGCATAATTTAACTAACAGGAAGCTCTTTTTCCACTGTATGCCAAAATGAAAAATAATTGTACAATAAATATTAGATTACTACAAATACAAACAAAAACTTAAATGAAAATTATCTGTGACTATAAAATAAATTACCAAATGCAATTTTGTAGAAGTACACAATACTGCTGTAATGTGACAGTGAAATGTGACAATTTCTATTTTTTTTTTTTTTCAATAAACTGGGAAATACAAGAGATGTTCAGAATGTTTTCACAGAACAAAATCTGGAGCTCAGATTTCTTATTTTCAAGAACTGATTGGGACAGGACACCTTCTTCTTTCATTTGAAAACACATTTTCAATGATTCTGATTCTTGGAACTAGTCAAAGATGAGGTCAAATTATTTATGCCACCCTATACAGAGCAGACAGCATAGATCACATAGGGGGAACCATGTCTAAAAAAATATGCACTCAGGTTCAGACGCAAGGATGCACATGCATGTAGCTCTTCTAGGGTTTAAATTTCTGGTTAGTGTGTTTAAAGAGCATAAAGACAGACAACAAGTTGTACTCTCCTGTTTAAAATCCAATTCTGGATTTAGACTCAAGTCTTTTGGCATCTGGAATGAGGAAAACAGTTTTGACTCAGAATACGGAGACTGTTGGTATTTAGATTGTCAGATTGTGGCGTTTGATGGAAAGCACATTTTACTTCTTACTAGAAACTACATCTGTAAGTTATAATTTGTGCAATTAGAAATTAGAAAAGTAAAGGCTATTTAAAAAGCCAGACTTCACTCTCACTAGTGCCAAATCACAGTAAAGCAAATGGTAAAATGGTATGTAGTCAGAGAACATTTAAAGAAAACCAAACCAAAACAAAAAAAACAACAGGAGCTCCATTAAAAAAAAAAAAAAAAGCTTCTTTGGAGCCAATAGTAACGTAAATGTCATGGTTGGGAAAAAAAAAAAAAAGATAGCATTTCATAAAGTTATTCCAGCTCTCCAAGACATCCACCAAAGTCATTGTCCTTCTACTCATTTTCCACTATGGGGCAAAGTGAAAAATATTGTCCATTATCTTAGAGTAGTTGGTTAGAGATCTCAAAATAAGTGACCTAACAGGCTAGATGCCTTTTAGATGGAGGACTTCTCTCTCCCTCTCTGTGGCATCTGTTCCATGAAAGGGCTCAGCTGGAACATCCTGTGTTGTTCCACCTATTTCCTTCATCGAAACGTTGAATATCTTTTGCTAACCTTTCTACCCAGGCCAAACAGAGCCAATGTGATACTCAGTGACTATTTACAACTATCAACTCAACTAAAAAGTCATGAAACAAAGTAAATCAAAGCGAAAACCCAAAACAAACCAAGATAATAAAAAAGAAAAAAAATCCCTGAAGTTATTTAAGAAATTAAATAATTTGAAAGGGAGTCTGTCTCTTACAATTACAATTATATTATTCTTTAAAATGAAGCAACCAACAATACTGAAGTATTTCTTCAGGCTGCCTTTATGAGAGAATCAATCCTTGTTTCCTACACCAAATAGATAACATATTGAACACCAAAAACTTCCTAATGGAAGATGAACAAAGCATTCTGATAATTCAAGGGCAAATTTTAACTAATAAATAATTGCTTCATCTATAATTATTCTGAACTGAATTGTGTTGAAAGCCTAACATGAAGACGCAGGGAAAAATGTAAAAATGCATTTAATTTTATGCTAAACTATGAAGGATCAAAATTAGTCTTTACGTCCTCTCTACGGGGAAAAGCACATTCACTCCTAAAAATGTTTTCATTTTTTTTATTTTAGGATCAGGAGTTCTGATCTGTTTAAGCCAGAGTTTGGAAGGGGAGCCAAAAGGCAATCAGGATCAAAGGTTGCCTCCCTGTAACGTTTCAAAAAGAGAAGGGCTAATCATTCATAAACAGAAAGCAGAGCATCCACAGCAGAGCTCTAGCTGCTGTGTAATGATGCATGGAGCTCACACTGCCAACTCCAAGAGACAATCTGGAAAAAAAAAAATAAAAAGCCCTGCTTAAGGTTTGTTCTGATCTATAGAGAAAAACACAAAAAAATGAAACAGTCACACCTGTGAAAACACCACACGGGACTAGTTTGTTTATATTTGCCACTAGCCTAAATAAGTGTGCTGGTTTGGGCTGGGATAGAGTTAATTTTCTTCATAGTAGCTAGTATGGGGCTATGCTTTGGATTTATGTGATGGAGCTCTGCTGTCCTGGAGATGGCTGGACACCTGCCTGCCGATGGGAAGCAGTGTATGAATTCCTTCTATTGCTTTGCTTGCTCACATTTTCTCACTTTTATTCTTTCAGTTCTCTTCCCCATCTCACTGTGGGGAAGAGCAGGGAGGGGTGAGTGAATGGCTCCGTAGTGTTTATAGTTGCTGGCTAGGGTTAAACCACAACAATAAGAAATATTTTCTTAGAAGTGCATCCCGCTATTGCATACTATGGACTAAAGAGGAGGAATGAAGGAGGAGTGAAGAGAAAGTGTGACACACGGGACAGAGCTAGAGTGGGAGAGAGAGAACATCATCATGTGTATAGGAAAAGAAAAACTTTAGATCCTGCTTGTGTCGTCCAAGGATAGAAGACCTCTGAGAAGTACCTTAGAGACAAGCATTTCTCCAGCCCCAGGCACCCCTCAGTTTCTGCTGCCTTGTATTTCCTAGGATAACACAATCTAAGGCCCAATATAACAAAAAATACATTATTTACACCATAAAAACTCTTGAAATTGACTTTCATGAAGTTGATTATCTCCACTGAATTTTAAATTACCCCTAAAAATTGCCTTCTTAATTTATGCTTTTCATCTTTGGATTCCCAGGTTGGAGAGAAACTCTGCATCTCTTTCAATGAGTCTGAATCAAAAATAATTGATAAGACAATTTTTTTTAGATGTCTTTGGAATTTTATTTCATCTTAACAAGTTATGAAAACCAGAGTATATATGTTTCTACTCTGTAGGACACATATTTTTTGCCAAAAAAAAAAGTACTGTGATATGTCTCAGAGAAGGAAGGATTTCCATTTTTTGTTTTTTAATGGTTAAACCAGACTAAATCATTGAAATGGACACCTGCAGTTAAATATGAAATATTAATTCATCATAGCAATAAATAACATCATTCTCAGTGGCCCTAATTAGAAATAAACCTCAGCAATCTTTTAACACCACTTCTTATGCTTCATTAAAGTGATTCATTTGCAAACCAGACTATTTTCGTAAAAACAACCGAAGCAATTAACTAGTCTCTACTTACCCACTTCTGAAGCAAAAAAGAAAGATACACTCAACACAGAATAGATAACCTCTTTTCTTCATCCATTTTAAATCAATATAGAAGACATTTATGCTCCTGGTAATCACAGATTTCATGGGAAAATAAAAAAACAAAAGGCAAATCTGCTGAGCTCGGCTTAATTTTGTGTCTCCTTTACTGCTCCCTTGATTCTGCAGGTAAATTACAGCAGTCACCACCCTCTAGTTTATGACCAGTTCTCATAAAAAGTACACCACCCTAGAGGGCTTCTTCCAAATGGCCCTAAAACGACTCTTCTTGCCCTCGAACATGTCCTCCCATGCTCCCTGTTCCAAAAAACAGGGGCTAAAGACAGTTGACATTCAACCGGTTCGTTCTAAGCTACCATTTCCTTGTATCAATCCATGGACCCAAATTACAGAAAATTAAATTAAGACTTTCTGCCAGCTTTGGGGGTGGTTTTTTTCTTTTCATGCTTAAGCATCAAAGCCAAGTAACAAAAGCACTACAGCAGATTGAGACAAGCATTAGTGTGCCAGAACAGAGTACAGTGGCCATCGTGATGAGCCAGATGCAAGTTTATGTTTGCCATAAGATACTTAATTATTTTAAAGCTTCCTATGTTGGTATTTACAGCAGATTGTGTCCTTTGTGCCTTTCAGGAGAAAAAGTGCCCTGATGAATGTAGCTGCAGGGGGTTGGTGGGTCAGGTGGAGGTTGCAATTTTGGCAGAGCAGCGCAGAACGTTTTGCACATTTGTCATACATTAATGCCACTTGTCTTTCAAACATCTCCAAAATGCAAGTGCTAAATGTCCAATAGACTGTCCTCTGCACTGAAAACTGAGACATGAATGATGAATGAAAGTCAGCTTACAAGATAAGTTTTTAATGAGACTTCTGGAAGGTTTTTTTGAGCTTGGTTTTCTTTTCTTTTTTTACAGTAAGTAATACATCATATTACTTAATGATGAACACAAAAGTAACAAATTATTTAGAAAAAAATCAATATAAATTAAACAGCCTTTGGATTTAAGTTTAATTGGTTTATTATCCTCTAGACAAAGATACATAGAACAAAATCCAGGCAGCACCCATGCAGGTCACTGGTCACGCAGAAATCTCTGCAAGCTTCCAGAGGCAAAAATATTTGAGGACACTGTACTTTGTGTGTCTTCAGACACATGATGATTCAGTAGAATCTTTGTTTCAGATAATTAAGTTATTCCTCTTTCTATTGACATACTTTCTCCTGTTCCTGAACCGCAGGACCCATCGTGGCCACAAGCTCTGTCACTCCTGTGACGCACCCCAGCCAGAAGCATGGAGGTACTGAACATCTGGGACAGCACTTGCATGACAAGAGCTAGGGAACTCACGTTATTCTCTCACTACAAGAGTAATTCCATGGATATCTCATTGAAATTATTTTAACTGTCTGGCTGGATTTTCCCCTAGATTTGTCTGATGAGTGATTTTCCTTCCTAGAGATGTATTTTGAGTTTAAAATTTTAAATTTAGCATAATGGCTTAGTACAGGCTTAGCAAAAATCAGTAACAGTTGCTCAAGAGGAAAAAATAATCTCCTCTTCCTTTGGAGGTGCTGGAAGAAAATTGTAGTAAAACCTAATCTTTCCAAATTTGTCTGTACAGTGCATTTTTCTTTTTCTTCTGCTTACCATTCCCTCTTGTTCTCAGATGCCTTCACAGAAGACTATGAAGAACCTTTATTGGGTTATTTCTGTTTCTACTGCTATATGAAAGTAACTTCTCTGAAGGATAGCCTGGTGATAACACGATAACATTTGATACCTGTTAGTGTGTACGTTATAAAACCCTTGTCAGCAAATTAGATGCTAACAGAAGTAAAGGAAAGTCTGCATGCATGTACCAAAATTCCTAACAAAGGCAAATCCAACCAGTGCACTACACTTAACTTTGGTATGAGTTGAAAACTGAGTTCACTGTTTTGTTAGAAACACAGATGCTTGTGCTTCATCATGAGTCCCTTTTACCCAGGGGTGAGAGAGAGAGTGGGATTCTTGTAAGCAGCAGCAGATGGCACTTCTGACTATTTAAAGCAGTCATATTAACAGATGTAATCAAGAAAAACAGTGTGGACTTGACCTTTTTTTTTAGTGATGTGTAATTTCTGAGAGTTTTGTCAGCTGATTTTGTCATACTGTGAGAAACAGTAATTACTGTTGTTGGTTATTTCCAGCTACAAGGTGGCCTCCTTGCCCAATTCTGATATTATGAAAAGAGCTAAAAAGAAAGGATAGACAATTCTGGACTTCTTTAAGGAATGTCTTAAATTGCTGTGCTGTGTCAAGGAGACCAGAACAAGGCACACAGATTCAAATTTCTTCTTTTCTCCTCCTCCTGACAGTCCAAATTTATAATTTCTTAAGGTTTTCACCAGTAAATATTGTGTCAAAATGTATTAATCCAATATCTCTTTCCATCTCAGGCTGAACTGTGACTACAAGTGTTTCAGAAAATCTCTTTTGTAGAGAGGAACTGGGGAAGATGGTCCACAGTTCATTAAAATGTTAATGCAAAATGGTTCAAGGGTTTTAGCTGGGAAGAGGCCCGTAAAAGGCTGAAAAAAAAAAAGAAAGTGTTAATGAAACAACACGAATTTTCAACTTTGGAGGAGAAAAAAAAAAAAAGGCAAATCAAGCCAAAATTTATTTTTAAAGATTTTCAACCCAGAGTTCATCTCACATTATTATTATTTTGTTGTTATTATTTTAATCAGTCACCTGCAATGCCCTTTGCCCAAGTACAGAAGCTACACCACCCTAAGGTTAGTCCAGGGAACGCACTGAGGCTTTACGACTTAGTTGTTGCTTCCTTTCTTGCTTAATTATGTGAGCACAGAAGAACTGACAGCTTGTTAATACATGACTAAGAGCATGATCTCCTAGCTTACTCACTTGCATGGGGTAGCAGACGCTGTGTCCCGGAAAGCGCAGGTCAGATCATGTACTGTATGTCTGCATAGACTTGAGAGAGGGAAAGCATCACGGAGAGCTCTCTCAGAAATATAAGCAAGCATTTTATGTTCCATTAGTCTCCTTCATTTTATTCTCACTTTCTCCAAGAGAAATAGACTTTAATACTCTACCTGCGCTGACTTATAGCCCATTATACAGAGAAACCTGAGAAATAAATTTGCAGGCATTCACACATCCCTCAAACCACTCAGCTCTGAGATGCTTTACTCAGCGTTATCTTCCTTGCAGGATTCATTAATTGACAACTCTGCTGAAGGCAATAGGGCACGAGAAATGTAAGGAGCCAAGTCTGAAAGTCAGAAGGAGGGTTTGAGGGTCTTTCGTCAAAGTCTCCAGAAAGGAAGAGGGAGGGTGGAGGGTTGAGGGTCTTTGGTGCCACAGTACAGGCATATGGACCGTCAGGCTGTGTGCCCCAGACTGCCCAGAAACAGCAGCACCATGCAACACAGCAGATGCACGTACCCTGGAGCTGGCGATCTGAAAGTCCAGAGTGCGCCTGAAGGACCACAGGATATTTTTACTTACTGTTAACCACCTCGCCATTGAGCTGAGCCTGACATGCCCACTTTTTTTAATCCTATTGAGTGAGGCATATTTTCTTTATTTTGCAAAAATAGTAATATATGTTTGTAGTAGCAGTGGTTACCTTAAGACTTCTTCCTCTTCAGAAAAAGAAAATCAGGAAATTCACTGAGTGCCACAGAAGACTAAAATTTTTTCATTTGAAATCTTCACATGAAAAAGGGCATTTGTTCCACACAGAAATCTGAGAATCATATGAATCTGAGAATTCATATAAACCCTCAGCAGAAAGGCTGAGAGAAATGGAAAACAATCTAACAAATGAAACAGAGAACCCAAGTAAAAGTTCTCACAAACAGAAAAAGCTCTAAAAAGGGCTCAAAAAAATGTAATATTTATTTCCTCACAGCCACCTTTATCTGTAACTGAAACGAATCAGAGCCCACATAATTTGGCAAAAAAAATTTCAGTATTAACTATTTCTTTTTTTTTTTAAATTCCTTCCATACCGATTCTAGATTAGAATACTGGGAAGCATGCTTATGGCTCTCTTGTATTTGTTTACTAACGTCGGTGACTGTTTAAATCTTCTTCGGGGAGTAAAAAAAAAAAAAAGTATCTTGTTCTTTTCCGACGTGTAAACAAAGCACAAAATGGGTACATCTGTCCTTTTATATCCTTTTTTGGTCAAAGACAACTAATAGAATTCAACAGTCTGCAGAGCAAATAGAAGATACTGGAATCTAGCCTTAACGCTGATATTTATCGCCAGCATTTCTAGGCCTGTCAGTATATAAGTAGCTAAACACAATTTGACATTGCTGCATTTTAATACTGTTCATGGTTAATTAGGTTACTAGTATCACCAGCAAGGCCATCGACTGCCCTTTTAGCAATTTTTTTTTTCTTTACTGCAGTGTGTGTAAATATTCACCTTGAGTATCTGTTTTTAGAAAGCTACCTCTTTTCCTTTTATTAAATACAAGGTTTGGAACACAACCTGAGGGTGGAAATTGCTTTAGCCTTTTTTGCACAAGCTATATGCAAGTGAATGGAAATATCAACTTTTTTTACCTCCATTGTATATGAGCAGCTCCCTATTCTCAATGAATGTGTGCAAGAAACGTTAGTTGGCAGCTGTGATACCACAGACTCAGTTAAGAACCCAAGGTTTCCAGTAATTACTGCATTTGGGTTAGGACACTAGTCCACACACACAAGTATGGGTAGAATTGAATTAAACACTACTTTTCAAAATCTATTTCATCCTCTACTTCAGTACTCTGCCATATCCTGTTGCTCTAGAAAAAAGATAATATAATGGTATTTTTGGAAGAACAAAGAAAGCAATAGCTGCATTTTTATCTCAACGCTATATACACTATCTATCTGAAATACCAAAGGTAACTGAAAATTTAAAGATTTATGAACTAAAACTAGCTATCTTCTGGTCTTCTACAGATGGTATATCTTCCACTAAAATTTTCAGTTATCTTGTACGAGTGCCATCTTTCTCTAACTGTAATGCCAGTCTCCAGAGAGAAGGATCAGTCCTGAAGGCGATGTCTTACATAACATTTTGCTTGATCAAACTACAGCATGTACGTTCAGACAAATAGAGTCATGTTTCTCTTCCCCCATAACTTTGCTAAGACAGTAAATTTTAAAATACAGCAGCACTATTTTCTCATTTCTGAATCTCCCCATTTATTTTGCACTGTCTAAAAACTGCACCCTGAAGAGACTGCACTGTCACGAAATTTCTTTGTGTAAGAATTTATAAAGTGTAAGTAAACTTTTTATCACAGTCCTTCTCTTCCATGGAGAAACCCATCAGAAAAGAGAAGCTTTACATTAAGATAAGCTTAAAAGTCTCTCAATATAAGAACAGCAGAAAAGCCAAAACACAAATTCCTGCCACGACATTACCTTTAGGTCACCTACTTCCTACAGAAAAACTTGGGGAAGATGTGGTTCACCACTGGCTATAGTTCTCAAGGGTGTGTAATAGGACCCGCAGAGGATGACTCCTTTCTCTTACCTCCCCAAGTTAGCTTCATGCCTCGGTAGACAGGAGGAGATGGTGTGGAGAATATCTGGTGCCCTATCAGTCACAGTCCCAAGCACATACACTACCAAAACCACTGTTTCAGTGTTGGGACCTGTTCCAGAGAGCCACACTAATGTGTGAGCAGAGATCATTTAGAAAGAGAGGACTCCGTATCCTCAAAAACCAAATTGGTTTACACTGCAAAGGACAGTTCCTTAGACTAGGATTCTCAAGATAATGTCAATGTGATTTTTTTATTTATTTTTTTTTCAGTGACTGAAACACTGATTTTTTTCATGGCAAGCTTCTCCCTTTTCCCTCCTGTGTGGAGGTGGTCTTGGCTTACCAACAAGTACATTAAATTGATGCTCTTCTAATTTTTCGTGCTTCTTTTTCCCAGGGTGCAATGAAAAGAGGGCTTCAGCATATTAAAGAGAAAGTGTCTGATTCTTCTTTACCTTTGCAGATTTTAACTAATTTTGGAACATCAAGAGAGAGCAAAAGTAAATAAAAGGTGTCACATTTCAGAAGACCTTTCACATGTGACCATTTTCTCTGGTGTAAAGCAGGTGACACAGAGTGTTGCGATAATAAAGTACTAACTTGGGAAGCCCAGTATCACACAGATGTAGAATCACAGAATGGCTTGTGTTGAAAGAGATCTTTAAAGATCATGTAGTTCCAATCCCCTGCCATGGGCAGGGACACCTCCACTAGCCCAGGTTGCTCAAAGCCTCATCCAGCCTGGCCTTGAACACCTCCAGGGATGGGGCATCCACAGCTTCCCTGGGCAACCTGGGCAAGTGCCTGAGGATTGCCCTAGCCCAGGTACAGGACCTTGAACTTGGCCTTGTTGATTTCTTTCATATCTAACAGTCCATCCATCAAGCCCATATCACTCTAATCCAACAGCAAGTATGCTGTGTGACACCATATCAAAGGCCTTACAGAAGTCCAGGTAGATGACATCTATCCCTCTTCCCTTGCCATTGCAGAAAGCTACTAGATCAGTCAGGTGTGATTTGCCCTCGGTGAAGCCATGTTGGCCGTGTCTAGTCATCTCCATGTGATGATTGTCTCATGTACATTTTGACATAGCTTCCAGGAGCATCTGTTCCATGGTCTTACCAGGCACAGAGGTGAGGCTGAGGCTGATAGTCAGTAGCTCTCAGGGTCCCCCTTTTTAAGATGTTTCCTTTTTTCCGGTCACTGTGGACTTTATCTCACTGCCATGGCTTATATCCCTCAAGATGATGAATTCTACCAGGGCATGATCACTGCAGCACTGGCTACCACCTGTCTTGACCTCTCCAGTTCCTCCACGTTGGTGTGCAACAGGTCCAGTAAAGCATCTCCTCTAACTGGGTTTTTGTGTCACCTAAATTAGGAATTTATCCTCAATGTACTCCAAGTGTCTCCAAGACTGCTTACAGTGTGCTGTGTCATATTTCCAGCAGATGGCAGGGTGGTTGAAATCCCCTAGCAGGATCATGGCTTGTGAGCATGATGCTTCCTGTAGTTGAAGTGAGAACACTTCATTGACATCTTCCCCTTGATGTGGTGGCCTGGAGTAAGCACTAACCATGAGGTTTTCTGTGTTGGCTTGGTCTCTATTTTTCACCCATAAGCTCCTAACCTCTGCATTGCTGTTTTTCAGAGGCAGCTCTGTGCAATTCTTCTTTCTGGTAGAGGGCAGCCCCCACCCCCATTCCTTCCTTGCCTGTCCCTCGTGATTGCAGCACTCCAGTCATGGGATTTGACTCCAAAATTCCACTAAATTTCAGTGAAGAGATCAGATCATAGCTTTCTGACTGCACAGTGGCTTCCAGCACCTCCTGTTTGTCACCCAGAAGCAGCCCAGATCTTCCTCTTGATCAAGCAGAGTTTACTAGGAGACCTTCCACCCTCCCTCAAACTTCTGGTAACAAGATGCAAACTGAATCTGTACATAACCAGAAGTAAATGCTGCTACCATTTGAAAAGTGACTCAAGACTAGGTCCAGCATGTTAAATCGTACGACATCTCTGATTATGAATTTTGTTGTGTGCATATTGTTTGGCTTCCAGCATGGTCTCACACCTTCAGTGCACTGGAACTGAGGTCCTGGATGAGAGCAAGCGCTTTAGCAGTAACTTGTTTTTTTAGTTCTGATTCCTCAGTGCCTAGTCAAGGTCAAGATTGTCAAAGAAGCCAAAATAACCATAATTTCTCAGTTGTGTCCTTTTCTCTTGCTGCCCAGATGCTTCGTGTTCCATACTCCAGGTCTCTAAGGATGCTACAAGAAGCCTGCTTCCTCCATAGCAATGATCAGGAGGTTTATACGGTCACAGAAGTTAATGCTATCCAAGATTAACAGGGAAAGAGTCTACTTTGAATTGTTTGACGCAAAGCTCATGAAATTTGTTGAAAAGTCTGCAAATAATTTTCTACTTTAAGACCTCATCCAGGTCCAGCAACAATCACACTTTCTGCATATTGTTTATGTAATAAACAAGTCAGCTTTTCTGCCTCTAAAATAAAACTGTTGTATGTACTTTGAGTTTAACACTCACAGCCAGTCATAAATCATAGCTGAGTACCCATAAATGAATTTTAAAAGGGCCTAGAAATAGATTGGTAGCTGCAACTACATTCCCCTGAAAACCTTACGGTTAACAAGTTAAAAAAATGTTGTTATTGTCTACTCCACATCATTCTCATATTATATACTCTGGAGCACATTTTGCTGTGAGACTTATAATTGCTTAAAAATCAGAAAAAAACTTAAAATATTGTCTGGTCATCTGAGAATCTGATTATCTGGTCACGATCTCAAATTAATAATTGATGGGAGGATTGTGTTTCCATTTCTAGGTTTAAAAATATAGGTCCTACGAGGCAGTAAAAGCAAAACTTTCTAGATAGTTTTCATAAACCTTAGAGTTATATACATTTTTTCTTTTCCTTTTTAATTGTAAACTGTGTTTTTCAGGAAGGTAAGCAAAACAAGAGACAGAAATCAGTTTTGAACGCGATTTCCACACAAGTCCTGCTCGTAAGACATTAGAGCCTGCTACCACATACAGTGGCAAGCTCAAACTGCTAAATGTTCTGAATAAAATTGTCACTTTATTGCTATTAAAATTCCACAAAACCACCACATTACAAAACACAGCAATACCTAGTCAAGGTACCTTAATTCAGAATTATCAGTACTGAAGAAAGTTATCCTTAGACATATTAAGCAAAATTTCATCCCAAACTCTTGTGACTTCACTGAAGTCACACCAGCAAGGAGTTAATTAAATTTCCTTCTGATTCACTGCTAAATTTTTCCTGAAATTTTTGTTCTTTGAAGAGTTGGCAAAGACTTTTTTTTTCCTTTCTCATCCTCTCCCTCCCCCAGAAAGGCCCAAACACATAATAAAATGATCCATTAACAGTAAGTTAATTGATGGGATAGTAAGGTATCAAAGAAACCATTGCACACTTGTTCTCTTCACATCTCATCCTCTATCTTTCGTTGCTTGAGAAATTAAATTCATAAAAACGAAACTACCTACTTAAAGCCAAGCCTAGAGAATGGCAGGAGGTTCCCTTTTATTTAATTCATAAGTCACATCCAAGACAAAGATAGGGAGTGCCATAACCCTTGAAATATATTTTTTAATTTGTCAGCTACAGAAGTCTAAATTCTGTTATTGAAGGAATAAAGCCAAGCACTAGCATTTGAATAGCGCAGCCCAATGCACAGAATGTTTTGCCCAACCACATCTTTTTTCTTCCTGCTTAAAGAAGAAAATAAATGGGTTTTTTTCTTCCCCTTTCCAGTTTTCCTGCTGCCAAACTTCGCATCTCGGTGGGATGTGCTACCAATGAAAGAAACACTACCTTGTCTCCTACTTCTGTGTATTTTGCAGTCTTCAGGATGACAGAGGCAGGAGATGTTTGCAGTAAGCATTTCTAGTGACAGCCTTTCTAAACCTCTGCAACCTTCTCGTTCTACACATGCGTAAGCTATGACCCTACTTCTGACTGCTGTGTGGGAATACAGATGATACAGTTAGTGGAAGACTTCCCCCATAACAGCTGAATATTTATTTGGCAGTGGCCACTACAGCTTTGGCAGGGGAACATTGTTTGCTGTTGATTTAGGTAGGAACATGATTTCATCTCTAAACTGAAGTGAAAATTTGTATGTATAGTCTAACAACTGGGTCCTAATTATGACCAGTGAGTAGTGCAAATCCTGAGGCTGTAGCCTTCATAGCCCATGTCTCTCCCTCACCCTGTTAGCATATATTAACATCTATTGATACATAAATAGATCTCACTTATTAAAAGACTGCTTTATGATCTTAAGGCATACATTTCATTTTTGTAGCAGATGGTACTTCTTGTTACTGATGCTGATCACATTTGTTTTCTAGTAGAAAATGTAACACTATCAACATAACAACAAACTTAATATGTGAAAATAAAATGAGTTCCTGCGTTTTGTATAGGGATGTTAAAGTCCCAGGAGAGTTGCCTTGTCTGACAAGGTACAATCTCAGATACATTTTTTTTTACAGTTATATTGCCCAAAATATTTAATCATGGCTTTCATCTTAAAATCTCAAGTTTTCTTTCCTCCACAACACCTTTGCAGAGGCAAGCTATCAGAGATCATCAGCAATAACCACTTTGGGAATTCCACCTTTTCTTTCTAATCCACTCCTCCTCCCCCCTCCCCATGTTGTATTTATTCTATAAATCCAGCAAAAGATCAAGTTTTTCTATTTCCATTTACATCGTCAGTATTTCAAGTGGACCTGAGGCTTCCCACTGCCTTAACCATAAATCTGTCTTTTGTGGGCTATGGCTACTTTTATGTATTCCAAACTTACATACAAGAAAAAAATTATAAATCAGAATTTCACAAAAGACATAAGATAACAACTTACATGCAAGATGGTAAAACAAGTCCAGAGAGTATCAATTTACCTGTAAAAAGCTGAGAGAATTGACAGTAATCCCTGGTGCCAGGGATCAGCTGTTGTAGTTTCAACATCTCCTAACTCCTACTCTTCTGCTGCTAGATGGAGGGTTGTGTTTTTAGGGTGTTATGGTCTCAAACCTGGCTAGCAGCAAAACACCACAACAACTGTTCATTCACACTCCCTCCTTCTGGGGACGGGGCAGAGAGTTAAAGGGGTGAGGGGAAAAGAGAATCATGGGTTGAGGCAAGAACAATTTAATAAGTAAACTACAATAATATTGGAAATAATAGTGACAATAATAGTAACATATCTACAACAATGAGTGATTCACAGCAATACTTCTCATCACGCAATGACCAAGGCTCAACCCATTCCCAGGTAACAATCCCAGAGAAATGAGAGTCCTGAAACCACAATCCCAGAGTGGAGATAAGAGCCCAAGTGTCTGAGAGACCAAGAGCCAACTAAGAGAGTGAGACAACCCAGAGAGACGGGTGACCCCGAGAGAGAGGCAACTCAGAGAGAGAGACCACCTAGACAGAGATGACCCAGAACAAGAGAGCCCTTCCGGACAGAGCCTCATCTTTATACCAGGCATAATGGGCATGATATGGAACAGACCATTGGCCAGTTTGGTCTCAATCCTAAACCTAAGGTCAAATCCTGGGCCAGTAACTGGGGCTGTGCTCCTTCCCAGCTTCTCCTGCCCCTGCAGACACAGGCACAGCAGAGAAGCTGGAAAGTCTTTGAGTGTCCTGGCAGCAGCTCTACCCATCAGTGTGTGATCAGCTTCTCCTCAGCACAAACCCAAACCAGCCTCACACCAGCTACTATAGGGAAAGTTAACTCTGTCCCAGCTGGAACACAGGTGTAATGAGTCGAGGGACAGTACTACCCTGCGACTCAAAGGAGCACTTGTTATGTAAAGAAAAGGGAAAGCACTGCCCTTCTGCATCTCTCATCCTGTCCAGAACCCTCTCTACTATCTCTGCAAAATTTGCCAACAGAGCTGCCAAGCTGAGAGCCAGCTCTGCCCAGCTAAACTCTGCCAGAGGAAAGCAGCAATATCCACCACTGCTTTTTCTCAAAGTGCTCTTTATTACTGAGAACAGGAAGCCTTTATTCCATTCCTTTTCCTTACCAGTTATTCTGCTGGCTACTGATCTTGGATTAGAAATTGTAAAACCTGAGAAGAAAACTAAGAAAGTACTCTATTTGGGAATTAATTTCTCTCAAACGAGAGGGCAGAACTCCACCTGTTTCCATCTCAAAAATCTCTAGTAGCTCTGAGTTATCATACAAACTAGTGGATTTTTCCTTCAAGATTGTCTTCTTATGTGTAGCAGCAGCTAGAGAAAAGTAGTCTATATAGAATCAAAATGCTTTGCTTTGGGACAATCTCTGCTCCATAAATCTTTGCATGAAGGTTCCAGGAGAAGTTTCCTTTTGCATCCCATCTTGTACATTTCAGCTATTCTTCCCCCATCAACTCCTTTCATTAAGTTTTACTGCAAGGGTATCTTGCAAAACAGGTCCTAAATTTTTTTTTTTAGAGAAGGATTTTACTGTTGAACTGCAGACTATGTTACCTGCATGCTCTGCATCACCAAAGCTAAATCAAATCTATTCTGGAGAACGCCAATCACTTTTTGAACCCTTTAGCATGGACAGGTTGTCTGCAAGAAAAATTTACTTTCTTAACACTATTTTGTGGGTACAACCTGGCTATGATTAGTCAGTTACATACTATTTAAACTTTTATATGTTTGCTTTCCAGTTAGCTGTTATCGTATGTAAATACCTTGCACTGGCATCTGTCTTTCCCTTTCAGTGTACTTTAGAACCTCGAGTTTTCTCCAGGGTCCCAGTTTCCTTTGTACTTTCTGACAGTCTGGTTTCTCATTCCTCACGAAGCATTTCCTTCACTTCCAATGTTAGTCTAAATACCTTCTGTCGCAAATTTTTGATCTTTTCCAGCTTCATATAGTCTTCATATAAAATCCTAAGAAGAGCTCACAGTAGTCCAAATGAGGTTTTGCTATTGCTTTATAAATGGATATTTAACTTCTGATTTATACATCTCACTTCTAGAGACATAATACATGCCAAGATTTTGTTTACCTTCTTGCTGTTAACAGACATTGTGCAGATGGCTAATGCATTATCTTTAATCACTCTCAGGTCTTGCTACTGCTCTGTTTTGCAGATGAAACTCTTATTTGTGCTGTACAATTTGCATCATGTGGTTCTGGTCTCCATCTCCACTTTTTCTTGCACAAAGGATAATCATAACCTATTGAATCAGACTGGAATTCAGGACCATGGCATAGGGATGCTTTGCAGGATGTTTGCTTCCTTAGCACGGCAACAAAAGATTGCAAATGCTGCTTCTGTATTTTATACTTTCTTTTTTTCCCCCTTTTTCTCATTCAGGGAAATACGATGAGTCACTCCAGCTGATGGCTCAGAAATCAAGAGGCTAGAGATGTTTGAGAAAGTATTCTCTATCCAGTAATACAGAATATAGATACTTTGAGGCTAATAACAGGTCTTATTAGACAACGTAGTACCAGAATGCAGAAGTGCACAGTATATTTACAAGTCCAAAAACAAGTTGACAGGGTATACTGGATAAAGAAGCCCCTCTGGAGTGCCTGTGTTTGTGCCCCATGTGGTATTCTGGGTGCTGTATGTCTTAAGATTAAATTTTAATACACATGAGCTACACAACCTCTTTGTTCCCCTCCTCACAACAGACCTGCTTACACAGAAGGATATCAACCACAGATTTAAGTAACGCTCTGTACAAGCTGAACTCTGAACATGAGCTCCCTGAACATTGTGTTAAACAGTCCTGTGGGCACCCTGTAGCCATGACAGAGTTGAGTGACTGCTTGCTATTTACGTGCCTAAAATAATTCCAAAATTCTGTAGGGGAACGAGAAGATGCTGAATTAGGATTTGACTTCTGGGACATGAAGTTTTTCCCTTAAGAGACCAGCAGAAGGCTTTTGCCCTTAAACAGACTGAAAGTGATAGAGGACCAGCACAGTGGAAGGAGAGCTGACGTGGATGTAAACAATGGAAAGATCGAGATGGAAACAAGGGAACAAATTCGCTAGACAATAGTGTGTTGCTAGCAGTTAGCAACCAATTAAAACTTTTGTAAATTATGTATTCACAGTAGTAAAAGACTATAAAAGTAGTTGTAAAGAAGCAATAAAGAGATTCTTCTTCACCACCTACCAGAGTCCACTCTTTGATCCCACTGCAGCAAAATTCCACTTCCCAAACTCATTTTCTTGACACTACAGTTTCAGTCAGGAAACAAGAGCAGCTCAAGCACTAAAAGGGAGAATAAGTGAATCTTCCTGATTAAATGGCAGCCCGCTAATTTGTATTTCCCTTCCTGAAGCACCAACATCACCAGAAGTATTCTTGTTTCCACTTGAGTTCAGAAGGAACAAAACAAACCATTTAGGAACAGCATGTAAATTGGCTGAGCTGTTAGGTCACAAAAAAAGTGTTCTGTTTGCAAAACATCCACTCAGAACCTCATTACTCCAAATGAGCTCCACCTGCACTCCATTATCACAGCTTTTTTTGTTTTTCTTTTCTTTTCTTTTCTTTTTCTTTTTTTTTAAGTGTAGGAAAATTTGACCTTATCTAGAATCAAGTTTGTGAAACTGTAGGCAACAGTGTTAGATGGGCAAGTTTAAATTCAGGGTTAGCTTGGTGGATGAAACATATAATTGAGAGTAAAAAAAAATCTATACATAAAATACTGCACCATTATAAGTAATAGGGTCAGTGGCACGTTTACTGTCCAAGTGTCTTCTGACCTTGCTCAGCTCTCAGGCTATAGACACGTTTATAACTAGAATGTATTATTCAAGTTTTTGCCAGGATACAAAAATATTTTCTGTATTCTCTTTCACCAGAAACTGATTCTTTTCCTCCAATTCCTTAATAAAGCAAAGGAGAGTGAACAGGGACAATGAAGAAAAAGACAGGAACCCCAAGGGGCAAATATGACTGCATCTCTGAGCAAGTCAGTTATACTAAAAATTTTGATATAGAAGTTTGATATTTTGAATTTCAACAAATAATTAACAAAAATTGTCAGCTTTGCTTTGATTTCACTCATTTTCAAAGCACTTGCAGAGCTGCTTAAGACACTGTAGGGAGAGACTGAAAGCATTTTCAATACACCCTGCCCACTGATTCTGTGTTTTCCAACCTTTTTTTCTTCCAACAAGCTACCTAAACCCAAAGGATGGTTTTAATGTACTACCTGGAGAATGTTCTTGTCTCTCAACTTTCCATTTATTTCTTACCCTTAGGAAGTTTGTCCTTTTATTAGGCCTTGCCTATTGCATTGTTTTACTCCTACTCATTCATGCCTTTTTACCAACAAGTCATGCTATTTTCATGAAAACAAAGCCAGTCACAAGTCTCTAAGTGTTCATATCAGCACCTACAGACTGCAAGATTTAAGCGTTGCTTCTTCTGGAGAGTTTTTCAATGCAGCTTCATGGCTTTTTAAAGATTTTCAAGAAATGCCCTATGATAGTTTTGTATTCCACTTAAACCATCCAAACCAATTTCAAAATCAGATCCCACGTCAAGGTCATTCATTCCCTTTGAACAAGGGCCCCATATAACCCTCCAAGCCATGCATGAAGCATTGTACCCTGAAAAAATGGAGATTGCCTGATTTTGTTCAGCACTTAAATGAAACCAAAACCTCTTGGGGAGTAAAGGGAAAAGTAAATAGTTAACATGCTAATAATCTGGTCACACAGATTGCAAATGAGACCCATGTCTCTCTTCTACCCAATTAAGACTACAGACTTAAATATAATTTCATATGGCCCCAATGACTATCTGGCTACCAAGCTATTAATTATTCTCGGATCATGAAGTCATGCAGGGACTCCCTCCAAGATCTTTCATTGTGCAAGTTTAGTCGGAACCAATACATTCCCACTGAGACATTTCAGTCTCAGACGAATAAACATTTTATGGAAGCCAGCATCACCATACTGACATAGGATTCCTATGAGGCTCAACTTGGATATAATCACATCTAAAGGGTTGGGGTGAGTGAGGGAAAGAGACTGCTCTCAGAGAAGATGTACAGGCATCGGCTATAAGTACTTCTGATTATTAGCAAAAATATTTGAATTGTTTTATTTAAACCTGGATTAATATCCAGTGTTTAGAATCTTTCAATGCAGAAGAAATTAAATTTTTGTTCATCTGAACACGACTTTCCCTATACTTTACTAATAAGATTTTTACCCTGTTCTGTCTGAACCACTACATATACAGAAATTCATTAATACAGGTTAGCTTTACACCTGCCAATCAATGCAAATTATATCAAATGATATATCATTTTTTATATATCTGGATTATTGCCATCACCAAATGAAAAACTACTCTACTTCAAAGCAGAAGTGACCCATGACATAGAATAATAGAAAAAGAACCGTAGGGTTTATTAAATTTGACACCTAATCTTTCCATCAAGCTTATAAAAATATGACAGTTCTGCATTAGTGGCCTAGAGCATTAAAGAAGCACTGCTGCAAAACATAGCGTTCTGCGTCGCTGCTGTAAAAATACTGCTTTAATACAAATGGTGAGAAGCTAGTTCTTATTTATTTTGCCATACAATCATGTCATTATCATGGACCATGCTGAATAGATGTTGCACTTAAGAATATACAACACTGTCACAAGTCTGGGAAGATGGCGAAAAACACCATTAGAGGGTACTTCACCTAAAAGCAAGAGGCTAGTGCTGTGGCATTAAGCATTGTGTTACTGGTTTAAAACATCGTAACGATAAAAGATACAACCTTCCAAAGTGCCAAGCTCATTAGACTCGTAACAGTGGCTCGATTGTTTAATGGCTACACAAAGTGCAAAACAAGAATACCACGTACCCACTCAAAAGTTCCAGAAATATGTTTAACATCAAGAAGACTCCGTGGTTATGGATTCCTCTCTGCAATAATGTAGTCGTGGAGAATACAAGTCTAACCTAGACCCTGTTACCCTGGAATCGGGATGTCTATTGTCGCTTCTAGCATGGTGTTGTTCTTGCACGACGAGCCTAATCTCAGCAGTGCCTGTCGCCCAGCCTGTTTGAATTACCTGACGGGAAAGGAAAAACGGCCTTTGGCTGGGTAATGGTCTGTATTCCTTTCCAAAAGCCTCAGTCACTCTAAGATTCCACCCCAAGAGCAGTCCTAGGAAACGGTGTTCCCATCCTGGAGCTCAGAGTGCTGATGAAACCTGACAATCAAAATATTGTTGTGGCGTAAAGCGAAACGGCATAGACGATTCTAAGTTTTGGTTTTAGTCACATCTTTTAATTGACAAATAGCCCAAATTTTCTCCTTGCTACAGAAAAACCTTATTAATAATGCAATGAAAATTATTATACAGAAAAAGACGTTCCTAGCACCTATCGCTTCACTTTAGCAGAGTTTAGCCTCTCGAAGTTCCTCCATACCTCAAGGCTGACAGTTCTGGTCTTCCTCAAGGGTTCAGAAAGGGAAAGTTTACCATGTTCAATTGTCAGCCTGAGGTGTTTCTAGGAAGTTTATGATACCTATGGTGAAGGCTTCATTCTTTTCAGACTTTGGGTCTGCTTGAGGCTTTTACTAGTAGCGATCTTTTTTTTTTTACAAGCAATAGTAAAAATCATATCTATTGGCTTGCAAGCTGGTGAATAAGTTTATCTATCTAGTTTCAAATCATAACACTTTTACAAAAAGCTGAGCTTTCACCATACTGTTCAGCACACTGATCCCATGCTAATCTAAATGTTTTAGTGAATTAAATTAGTGTGTTTTTCAAGATTTTAATTGCAGTACCTCAAGTGGTCCAGATGCTTAGTTGGTTTAATCCATGTACTTCTGTCAAAGTCAATTAATGCGATACAACACCAGTGCACGATTGTATCCACTATGCTTTTATCGACTTGCGATCGGGAGAAAAAACCTCAACTATTTCTGCTGAGGATGGAGATAAGACATTCATTTAGAAGGCTTTCTATTTTTAACTATGGCTCTCTCATTTTTTTCCCTCTTCGTGGCTGAATTTTATGAGCTGCTGATCTGTCAGCTGAAATGACAAATTTCTAACTCAACCTCTGTTAATTTCTTGAAAGATCTGAATGTATAAAATAATAATGCATGTAAGTACACAAATTACAGATTTCGTTAGTTTTATTGCTATGCTTTTCCCATTCTTATTTATTTTTCTACCATTCTTGTAGCATGTATGCCCTATTGTATGAAATTTCATACCTTTTAACAACTATTGCATGACCTTAATGTCAACATTTAATGGAGAATCTGTTTCAATACATTCCTTCCAAAACTCTTCATTTTAACTGACAATATCAACTCTTTATCAGTTTACAAAAACAGATTTTCAAAATAAACAAACAGCTGCTTTTTACGTGGAACTGCTGATAGCAGAGTTAAGAGCCTTGGTGACTCTGTCCATTGTACTCGGCAGAAGTGTTTTTCTGGTAGTAGCTGAAGTATTTTTCTCCAGCAGAAGGCTGCAACACAAACACATGTTTTAGCCTTGATACCACGAAAAGGTCCCATTAATTCTAAACCAACTACCATGAAAGGAAAGTCAAGTAAATACATAGTTATATGTGTCAAAGATACATTTGTAGTGCCTCGAACAAAAAATTTCTCTGACTCTAATACTTCCTTTGAGAACTATAACATAAATTAAATTATTGCTTTCTTATTCTGTTAATACGGATATTAACAGGTCTGTACAGGCATATACAGGTCTATCTGGTTTATAAAAGCAGCACAAATGTTTCAGATCGAAAAGTAAATCTGAGTAGTTACATTTCTATTGAAAGCGGAAACAAAACTTTGCAAAGAAACTATTATTGTTTGTGACACTTTTATTTATTTTCCTTTATAGCTATCATTTCCTGTACAGATGACTCTCCATAAGAAGCCTCAGTTTCTGCTCTGCTGTCCCATTTCCCCCAAAGCAACTAATCCTAATGAACAACCTTCTCATGGCGGAAATGGTTGGATGAGAAACTTGGGAAAAATTATCCTAAGCTTATTCAGGATAGGCAGATGGTTCCAATAGTGCAGCACAGGGAATATTACAAGGTTACTGCAGGATATTATTTGTCAAGTTATATCAAGAGGAGAAAAATAATTGTAATGTTGAAATTAATCTAACCAACTAGTTTGAAAAATATATGTTATAAACAGCACTGTGGCTTTAACCTTATTGAAGTTCAGTGTACTGTGATGTACAGGTTCCATTGCAATTTCTAAACTCTGAGCTCTGAAAATGTCTACAGCAAACACAAAGGACCAAAGACAACAGAGAACAACATGCTCTTATGCTTTTACTTGAGGATCAAATCCTTTCTGGATGGAGATGAGAGGTGAAGTGGTTAAAACATTTCCATAATTTCCAGAAAATATCTCTATGACCAGAAAGATGATATTGCTGGTTAAAAAAAAAAAAATTTAAAAAAGGCACTTTGGGGAAGGCATTAATTTAAAAAATACAGAGACTGAAATTAAAATGATGAGTGTCATGGTTACTTTACCCTGTCATTTTGTTTTGCTCCTTGTTTTCTTCCCAGAGTCCCAGTCTCCTGGCTGTCAGTGCTGCTTGCCTGTTGTTCACTGCCTGCTGTTCATTGCCTGCTGCCTTGCAGAGAGAATTCTTTCATGAAATCCTACCAGAAGGAACCTGGATACAATGGCCCCAGGTCTGAGCCAGGTGAGCGCAGTCTGTGCCAACCTTATTTCCCCACAAACACTGTCACAATTACTATGTACATGTCTTGGTGCCTCATCCCATTAGCTCACGTACATGTGAGTGTCATGCTGTTCAGTGTCTTTCTCATGAACTGTGACATTGGCCTCTTACAGTATCAGGTACTCTGAACTGGGAAACCTCAGAAGAATAGCACATTATATCCAAAGCTATGACTTCAAGGAAACTCTAGATAAAAGCTATGGATGATGCAGTCATGAGAGGTGAAATTTTTGGCAGTGCAAATGAAACACTTAGTGGATCCACAAAGCCAGGTTAACAAGACACGCTATTAATCTTCCATATCTGGAATATCATTTAAACTGAGATTTTAAAGATCAAAACTTGTTCCGGAGAGGGGTTGCTTCCTCGATCCAATCCAGTGCAAAATCAACAAAAAGTAAAGGATAATAATTATGACCATTTGACTCACAGGTTTTTCTCTCTAAAGACTTTCATATATCTTGTATATTATACATACTCAACATAACACTGGAAAGGAACCTTTTCTGTGAACTGCAGCTTTCTCTCAGAGAATCAGATGGCTTCTAGCCATTAGACATCCATCAGTATTACTAGACCCCTTGATGAAATGGGCCTAGTTTTAAGTTTCTTTGTAAAAACCAGCTCACTGCATCTTTGAGCAGCCCCTATAAAGCCCCTAAGGGTCTGCACCCCCCCATTACAATTTTGCTGTGGTGTACTGCTAGTCCTGAGGTACTGTTCTGCATAACCCAAAAACAGAAGTTGGGAAGACTGAATGCCAGCTGCTGTACAACATGGAAAGGTGATAAGGACATGATGATTGACTGTAAAAAAGCCAGAGGTAAATCAAGCACAGATAAGATCGATGTCTGGGATTTGTCATAATAAAATTCTTACATATACAGTGCATTGAGAAAATATTTTGTAAAGATTAATATACACATAAAGCTATTCTGATGAAGATGCAATATTATCCCTAGAGAACAAAAAATGTAAAAAAGTTGCAGAAGTGTAGAAAACTAAAGATTTAGGAGAAAATGAAAGAGATTTCTGGTTGCTTGGTGGCACTCATGAAATTGTCAGGGTTTCAAAGAGTAGTGTTCTCTGATCGATCTGTGCTTACTGTGCCTATCAGTACTGGAATTTCTGATGGCCAGGTGCTCCCAGTTCCTACCATTTTGCTGACATCTAAATTCAGTGAATAGGTGCCATTACTACTTTTTATCCTCTAACTAAAAAAAATAAGGGATTAGCATATGAACACAAAAGACAGTGCTTTTAAAGTGAATCTCATCATCATCATCATCATCATCATCATCATCATCATCATCATCATCATCATCATCATCATCATCATCACTTACTGCACTTTGGTTTTCACTGTGGAGCAATCTTGGACCTCCCAAACTGGAACCCTTAGTCATAGAATTAAACCAAGATACTAATTATAAGTGTTAGAAGACAGTCAGTTGACAGCTCTAGCCTGTCTGAAGTCATCTTACCCCTCTTCTTGTAACACACGTGGTGAGGCTTTCAGGTCCTTAAGGCTAATTCTTTCATTCTACCGATCTCTGGTCACACTACACCTCTTGGTAATATAGATACCTTTCAACCCTACATGGGGCTTTAGTCGGATTTGGATGTCTCCAAACCATGAGTCCAACAATGACTACTCAAGGGACATTGGAAGACAGGTTTAATGTCTTTGCTAGCTACGATCTGTCAGTCACCAGTATGATTTCGCTGTACGTAACTGAAAGCAGTATGGACTGCATCTCTAAATCTTGAGCCTGCACTTGAAGCTCAGAAATATTTGCCGTTTTATGTTGGTTTTTTTTTTCAGATCCAGATTGCTGCAGAGAATTACAGCCCCAGCCCCTCAACTGGAGCGAGGCAGCACCACCTGCCATTTGAGAACCACTGTACTGCACCAAGCTTGGGCTCTGCTGAGTCTAAACTCTGTGTCAAGACAGAGACCACCTGGTCTTTCCCTTGGACCAACAGTTCCCAGGCTAAAAATCATGCTTCTGGAAGTGTGACTGCAAAAGATGTTATGAATGCAGCCATAAAGATAACTTGAGAACTCCTGTCTTAAATACCATTTGATATCCTGTTTACACAAAATGTGAAAAATGTGAATTAAGGTGGTTCTAAACCACCCAAAGACATTCCCCTTGCTGTAGAGGAAATCTGCTGAGGTCAAGGCATAATTTTCCACTTTCTATTGGCAGTGTATACCAAAGCAGAAAGCCCACTGTCTGGACCTGTGTTTTTCTCCTCTCTTTTGACACCTTTGTTGGTAGTGTTCGGGTTTTTTTAAGCAGGAAGTGGAAGTAACTCTCCAGCCTGAAATTAAAACAATCTTAACCACCACTCTCCCCAAACCCTCCAAACTGCTGTGATTTGCATATGAAGGGAAAATACGAGATTTTGATGCCATGTGCTCTCAGGTGCACCTCCTTCTCTCAAAAGCAGACTGGAAAAAAAACTTGAGACTGCTTTGTGTCTCTTTCAGTATACCACGCCACAATACATCTGTACAGTATGTGCCTTCTGAATATTTGGTCCTTTATCTTTATAGCAATTGACTTGCTGTTTCCTTGTAGTTTCACTGTACTTTGGCACTAGACACGAAATTATCTTGTATTCTTATGCTCATCTTTCTTTCATAAGGATTGCAGAAAAGCAGTAAATGAACAAAGCTGATAAAGTCCTAGGGAAAATTCTATTGTGCCTCCTCTAGTAAGAGCTGAAGAAGCTGGCATACAAAGAAGAGGACTTTTTCTCGCTTGACTTTGTATTTTTCATTCATTGTTACCTTGACATCTTATGGAATGTGGTTGCCAATTTTTTTTCCCCCATTAATATCTTTAAAATAAACTAGACCAGACTCTCTTTCATTTACGTATAGATTTTGGCCATGGCTCAGGAAAGCACTCAGGCATATTTTTGGACCCATTTCACTTCAAGACAGCATATAAGCACCTGAGCAAAGATAAACACACAGGTACATGTTTTGAGACCTTGTTCTGAACTGAACAAAGGTGTCTCTTCATCTAGCTGTAAATTCATCTGGAAAGTCAATTCTCCTGTTTTCCTCTTCCTTCTTCCTTCAAAGAAAAAGCAGAGACAAAGCTGCCTCTAAGTGAAGCTGGTTGAAGTGAGAACAGATGTAAGAGAGGGCAAAAATTCTGGACAGGGAGAGGACTGAGGGAAAAAGCTGGGAGAAACAACTCTGCAGACACCACACTGTCTTTGTTTCTGATTTACCAACTCTATTTTAACTGGCAATAAATTAATTTTCCCCAAGCTGAGTATGTTGGCCCATGACAGTAACTGGTAAGTGATCTTCCTGTCCTTATCCCAACCCATGAGCTTTTTCATTGTATTTTGTCTGCCTGTCCTGTTGCGTGGGGAGTGAGAGAGCAGCTGGGTGGGCATCTGGCAGCCAGCCAAGGTCAACCCACCACAAATATAAATTATTTCTGTCCCAGGAGGTACATTGAGCACTTTCTGCGTGATTCATGTACAATTTCTACCAACTTCAATGGTGAAGAGCTAGGTCACTGTGAACGCACAGTTCACTTTCCTTTATGATAATACAGTACCAAAGGAAGTTTTAAAGAAACTTTTCTCAAGCTATTTAGAGACTGAATATTAAATATTTGTGATTGCTGAGGAGAGGGCATCAGCCATTGTAGTGACACGTTTTGGGAGAGGATACTTTAAATAATACTGGACAGTGTCTGAGTAGGATGAGAATAACTCTGGGCATAGATTTTCACGAAGAAACCTAGGATCACTCTGCATGTCCTTTAACTAACTTGAATGAAAAATCCTACAGAAAACTTGTTAGGATAATGGTTTTAATTTTCCAGCACTGCAAAATGTTGCAGGTGCTGATAAAGTAATTACTGTGCAACAGGCATATTAAGAAACAGCGTAACTTAAAATTACTTCATTGTTCCAATTGCTGATTTGAGAATGGAAAATATTCCCAGTACTATTACACGCAGTAGATACACTAGCGAACTTTGCAGAAGAGTTCTTCTTTGCTGCTTGCCAACTTTATGGCCCTACAGGAAGAGAAATTGTTTAACTAAGCTGCTGTAAAGTGCACCACAATTACCTGTGACAAGCATAAAATATTACTTTATTTATTGGGCACCTGTTTATCAACTGTTGCATATGGTAGAATAAGATCATCTACATGCAAACATATAAGACAAACAAAATGCATTGCTGAAGGAATGAAATGTTAAAAAAGCATTTGAAAGAGATTTATCTTACATTTCTATGGAAATATTTAATTTTTTTTTTTAAAGTCCCTAAGATGTGGTGACCATCAGTTCATGTTGCTAAATTCATTTCTTCATGGGCTTCTAAAAATGGAAGCATTTTTATTATAAAAATGAGGCATTTTGGAAGAACTGGAAAATTTGAGTCTACACATGGGTTTCTTTAGTTTAATGTCAGGTTTCTATTACACGCAGTTAAAAAGTAGTCCTTAAAATCTATCTACAATTTAAACCAATTATAAGCTGACAGTGACAAGCCTGGTAAATTGTCACCTAGAGCAAGAGAGCTTTTTTTATACTTCACTGATCTTTTTTGTCCTATTGTGAAAGGAAACTCATGTTCAAGATTCCTTTTATTTTTGCGAGTGGAACAAGTTAAATATCCTGACCTAACTTTGTCATTTTTAAATATAAAGAGAAAATTGTTTTTCTCATTCAGAAATCCTAGAAGCTGCAAAAGTTTCCTTCATGTACTCATAACTGGTTTGGTTTGGGTTTTTTTTTTTTTTTTTTTTTTTTTTTTTT